>PVKB01001864.1:0-91592 GCA_004027205.1 Ctenodactylus gundi
TTTGACTAGGTTTCTAGAAGTATCCACAGAGGATTTAAAATCAGGGGTAGATGAGAGGCAGATGCCCTTACATCAAAGTAACGTCTTGATACATGAATATTACAAAAAAATGCTTAGGAAACAGAATGACCTTTTATACCTCTTTGTCTCAGAGACATTCTGCATTTCATATGGAGCCTTTTTTATGTTTTTTTTTTTTTAATCTTGTGAAAAGGCAATGTAATACTGTGTCTGGAATGCTGGCTGATCGCTCCTACTTGTTTTTTTTTTTTTTTTTTTTTTTTTTTTTTTTTTTTTTTTTTTTTTTTGTTGTTGTTGTTTGAAACAGTCTTGCCCTGCAGTCCAGGCTAGTCTTGAACTCACAGCAATCCTGTTGCCTCAACTTCCCAAGTGCAGAGATTATAGGCATGGTCCACCATGCCTGGTTTATGTGGTGCTGGGGAATTAAACTCAGGGCCTTGTGCTTGCTAGACAAACACACTAACTGCTGTGCTATTCTTCCAGCTCCTTCCTAGTTGTAATCAAAGTTAAGGTTCTTGATACTTGTTATTGCCTATGAAAGTTACTATTTTTCTTCCCAATATCTTTCAGATTGTTTCACTTGCTCTTTTTGTAGCCCAACAGGTAACTCTCTCCTTTGAATAACGGGAAGGAGCACTGTTTTTTTTTTTTTTTTCTTTTGTCTGAACATGGCAGTTACTTGCCAACTGAAGAATAAGAAGTAAATAAAATATAAAATTTTGGATCGAAGGCGATATTTATTTCCAGTCTTTTAAGAGATCTCCATACTGTTTTCCAAAGTAGTTGTATGAATTTACATTCCCACCAGCAGTGAGGGTTCCTTTCTCCCCACAGCCATGCCAGCATTGATTACTATTTGACTTGTTGATATAGGCCATTCTCTCTGGAGTGAGATGGTATCTTAGCGTTGTTTTGATTTGCATTTCTCTTAATGGCTAGAGATGTTGAACATCTTTTCATGTGTCTTTTGGCCTTTTGCATTTCTCCATGAGTGAACTGTCTCTTCATTTCATTTACCCACTTTTCAATAGGATCCTTTATTTCGGTAGGCTTACTTTTCTTTAGCTCCCTGTATATTTTAGTTATAAGCTTCTTATCTGAGATGTTGGTGGTAAATATTTTTTCCCAGTCTGTTGGATCTCTTTTTACAATGTTGATAGTTTCTGGGAATATACCCAAAAGAGACCAAAACAACATATAACAGAGATATATGTATACCCATGTTAATAGCAGTACAACTAACAATAGCAAAAATATGGAAGGCACCAAAATACCCATCAACAGACCAGTGGATACACAAAATGTGGCATTTATACACAGTGGAATACTATGCATCAATAAAAATCCAATAGCATGGAGGCTTTTGCAGGCAAATGGAAGAAACTAGAGAACATCATGCTTAGTGAAGTAAGTCAGAAGCAGAAGGTGAAACATCGAATGGTCTCTCTGATATGAGAGACCCAGATCAGAACACCTGTGGAACTTAAGACTAAAGACAAAGTGAAAGAGGGGAGTAGGGTGGAGGAGGGAGGGAGGGAAGGGTGGGTGTTTAGAGACAAAAGGAGAGTGGGAAAGCCCTTGTCACCTTGACAAGATACGAATGTGCACAAAATGCCCAACCTCATTGTAAACCTTGAATTTTGCACATTTACATATCAATAAAATGTGGGGAAAAATACATAAAATTTTGGAGGCAGAGGTGAGCCAAGCCACAATAAGTTCTGTATTTGCTCTGATTTCACAAATCATTTGCTTTCTATTTTCTGTGTATCTTAAAGACAAGATCTTAGTACTTACATATTGAACACCAAACTGTAGGCAGAGAAACTTTTTTCCAGCTATCCTTCCCCCAAAATCAGTTCAATATATTTATTAATTATCCGAACATTGCAATAGCTTTTAACCTTCATGCATAGCAAAAAGTTTTGACAAAAGAAATATCACCTTCTCAGTTTTATAATGGTAGTAGTAAATAGTAATCACCAAAAAAGTGACTTTTTTCTTTATTCCTAGGCCTTATAAATTTTAAGGCTTTAATTGAAGAATCAGAAATAAAGAAGTTTCCAGACAATGATCTTTTACGTCACCTTCGCTTAGTCACACAGGATGCAGAAAAATGTGCCTCTGTTGCGCAGCAGTTGCTTAATGGCAAAAGACAGACCCGGTATTTACTTTTCACTATTTGGCAGCTAAACTTGGGAAATTGCTTTGTTTTGCCTTTTGCCCTGGATTTATGTGATAGTGGCATCTGTGAATGATGAACACACATGTTTTCATTTTCTTGGTCTCTTATCTTATAGGTACCGGTCTGGTGGAGGAAAATCCCAAAATCAGTTGACAGTGAATGAACTCCGACAGTTTGTGACACAGTTGTATGCTCTCCCGTGTGTCCTCAGTCAAACGCCATTGCTAAAGGTAACCACAGAGGGATATGTAGGAGTGCTTTGGTAATCTTATATTATAAATGAACTCAGGTGACATCACTGAATAGTCTTCTTCGTTGGTTAATTTGTATATTTACTTTCGAATATTTTAATGTTGGATAATGTGTTACATATATAGATTGTAACAGGCTAACAGAGGTGAAACAAAAATTGGAAATTTTTACTTTGAAAGTGGAGCCAGGCCATCAAGACAGGCCTGTAATCCTAGCATTCTAGGAGGCTGAGGCAGGAGAATCACAGGTTCAAACTCAGCCTGGGCAACTGAGGGACTTAGCAAGAGTCTGTTTCAAAATCAAAACTAAAAAATAAACTGAGGATGTTGCTCAATGTGAAGGTCCTGAGCTTAATCCCTAAAAAAAGTGGCCAGTTGGTATAGGTCTCTGTTGCAGTCTCTTGTGTTAACTGTCATTTGGCATGCATTACCTATATTTACTCATATTATTACTGAAATCAAGTGAGATGAGAGAATCACTTTGAATGCGAATTTAAGATTCTAAGTTTTCTTTAAAGCCAACTATTAAAATCACTTTTGATGTGACAACTTGTTGGGGTCTTTTTGTTTTCCTTTAGGATCTCTTGAACCGTGTAGAAGATTTCCAGCAGCATAGCCAGAAACTGCTCTGTGAGGAAATGCCTAGTGCTGCTGAGCTTCAGGACTTGCTGGATGTCAGCTTTGAATTTGATGTTGAACTTCCACAGCTTGCTGAGATGCGTACGCGTTTGGAGCAGGCTCGTTGGCTGGAGGAGGTGCAGCAAGCTTGCCTAGACCCCAGCTCCCTTACTTTAGATGATATGAGACGTCTCATAGACCTTGGGGTGGGGCTGGCTCCATACTCAGCAGTGGAGAAAGCTATGGCCCGGCTTCAAGAACTGCTTACAGTGTCAGAGCACTGGGATGACAAAGCCAAGAGTCTTCTCAAGGCCAGGTAAAAAGCAAACCTTGATCTTTCTCTTGGGGGAGTTAGGTCATGGGTCCATCTCAGATCAGAGATGAGGGATCCCCAGCCCTCTCTCCCACCATGGGCCACAGACCAGTAGCAGACCAGCTGGTCTGTGGCCTTGGAAGGAACCTGGCCTTGTGCAGATGAGCAACAAGCAGGAGATGAGCAGTGAGCACAGCTGTGCTGTCAGCACACTCCTCCTCTTAGGTCCTGATGCTACTGCTGATCTGACAGGAGGTATAGCTTCACTCCCTGCTGCTGCTTGACAGTTCAGACAACCTGCATAACAGAAACTTACATTTGCACCCTCCCACTCATCCCTCCACGCTCTGCCCAGCCCCCTCCCCTCGTTCCTGCTTGCCCCTTGGGAGAATGGTCTGACCATAGATTGGTTCTTGGTGTGAAAAGCCTGGGAACCACTGGCATAGAAACATAGCAGTTGGCACTTAAAATTACTCTCTTGTTGTAACTGAGCATGTGGGATACATGTGGAAATAGCTGCGATTTTTAGGCCTGTTCCACTTATATAAAGAATATCAGTCTTTTTTTTTTAACTGATCATAAAATATTCAAATGGTCATACCTTTTCTAGGTTTAATGAAATCTCTGTACCCCATTGATACTGTCTTTGAGGCAAGAAATAAATAGATGAAATTATTCAAACCTGAAGTTAAATAAGGTCTCAAGTAGTTGTTGTAGGGTTTTTTGTTTGTTTTGTTTTGTTTTGTTTTGTTTTGTTCTGTTCCCTCCCAAGACAGGGTCTTGCTCTATAGTCCAGAATGGTTCTGAACTATGTAGCCTAGGCTGGCCTCAAACTCCTGGCGGTCTTCCTGCCTCAGCCTCCCGAGTGTTGGCATCATAGGCGTGCACCACCATGCCCAGCTTACGTGGTACTGGAGAATCCAACACATGGCCTTGCACTTGCTCTAATTGCTGTACTATTTCCCACAGCCCCCAAGGAGTCTTAAAGAGAGTTAACATGTACTATTATACAAAATGAAGATAATGCAGATTTTCAGTAGAAACAGAATTATATGTTTATCCTATTGCTTAGCAAGTCAAGATACTTTATATTTGGGAGATAGGGACACAGTCTGGTCACCTGAGAAAGTGAAGCCTCTTCTAACCTTGCTGTCTGACAGATCTTCATTGGTCCACCAGACAATATAAGGCATAAAAATATTTGGATTATAGGCATTCCTTTTTGTAATTCTAAAATAGTGGTCATTGAGCAGAGAGATTGCAGAGGTTTTTAGTACTGTGCTTTTGAGTGTATTAATATCCTGTGGAATTTTACTTTTCTTAGTAAAACTTTTTGAGACTTGACATAGTATCTAGGTTACCACAGAAGAAATTATTGATGAGTAAGTTGATACCTTGTGCAAATAGAGTCTTGTGCTTACACCACTATAAAATTAGGAATAAGTACTTAAATATTTCGCTGAGTCATTTGCTTTTTTAATCTTCCTTGCTCTTAAATTTTATATAGTCATTTGAGGCTAGTGAATTTGATATCTTGTAGTTACTATCATTTGGCATACTGAATTTCTTTTGTGGTTACTTTTCTAGACTTTTTGTTAAAATAAGAAAAATGAACCACCATACAAAATACCAAGAAGCTTTTGTTTTATTTTCATAGACCGCGGCATTCTTTGAGCAGCCTTGCTGCGGCAGTAAGGGAGATCGAGGAGATTCCTGCATACCTGCCCAATGGTGCAGCCCTGAAGGATTCGGTGCAGAGAGCCAGAGACTGGCTTCAGGATGTAGAGGCCCTGCAGGTTGGTTGGAAAAATTTCCAGAATACCCATGCATCTAAGAAAATAAATAATTGGAAAATTATAAAAGATAGTATGTTGGCTCTCATCTCACAGTAGAGACTCAGTACTTTTGGAATTGGACCGATACTAATTCTATTAGGCCTTTTCAAGTGTACTTATCAGCTATTACCTGATCAGTTGACTCAAAAATTTAAAGCATAAATAATTCAACTCTTTCTGGGAACAAGAGAACAGACTTCTGTAACCAACTTAAAAGTACTTTGTTGTAGATTGAAGAGAACAAGCTAAAAATGGAAGTTGAGAGAGAAAAGATACAGTTTTTATCAACAGCATTGGAGTTCAGAAAATCAGGAATAATAGAGTCAGTCAGATTATATGATAACATGACCAAACTAGGCCCCAAGCTGTAGAATTTTATCAAGTAGTGACATGAACAAAAGTAGCCTCTCAACCTTTCAAAAAGAAAAAAAGAAACTTACTAAGTTTTAATATATATCATCAAATACTTACGGTCTTTTGCTAGATATTAACCTTACTGCCTTGGCTATACGATTAAAGAAAATTAAATCCATTTGTACAGAAAGAATGCCTTCTGTGATTGACCCATTGTTTAACTGGATAAATTAGTTTCAAAAGTGGTTGTTGAAGTAAAGGAAGGCATCTTTCTTTATTTCCTTAATCATTATAAATCAACAAGTCTTATGGAACAAATGAAAAAAGTCTGGTGGTGGTGGTGGTGGTGTAGTGTGTGTGTGTGTGTGTACTCTTTCAGATTCTAGAATAAAATATCTGATTTTATCTATGTAACTTGAAGTGGCCGCTTCCTAGCAAGGAATACCAAACAAGACAGCTGTAGACAAATATTTGAAATAAACATCTGGGCATCAGTTCTAGTAAATAAGGAAAAGATTGAGGAAATTATATAATTGAGGGGTGACCCTAGCAAGCCAAAGAAATACAAAGGAAGTTTTACTATGCACGTAAGTTGTTTTTAATGGAAGCTTAAGTTGCAACTTCTTATCAAATAATTGTTTACACTATTAAGTATTTTAGTTAGTTCCCTTTTTTTGTCCTGTGACTAGTAGCAGTCAGTATGTGAGGTAATTGCAATACAGAGAAGCTAGCTTATGAAATCAGAAAAAATGATACATTTCTGGATAGATTATTTCCTTCATTTGGGCAAAAAGCAAGTTTTGCTTCATTCCTGAAAAATTGACCTTGTGTTCTCTTTCATTGAAGACTTACAGAAAGATAGGACTATCAAGGAACTGGGATATTTAGTGGATTATTTTAAAATGCTATCCAATATTCTTATTTATATGTAGAAAACACTAAATTAAATGCCATAGGGGTAGCATGTTTGAACTCAGCATGTTTTAATGTCCATCAGCACATTTACATCCTAACAGATTTATTCCTCTAAGACAATCTTCCTAGTACTCCCTACTTAGTATCTCTTTGGATCTGTCAAATTCAGTACCACACTTTGTACCTAAGTGGTATCTCTTTAAGTTTATTTTAAACTTGTAGAGTTCTCCTCCCCTTTCCCCCTTTTTCCATTTTACTTAGAATAGCTTCCCTATAGCCTGTTCTACCTTTGGTATTTGTCTGGTTAGAGCTTCTTTGTGGTGTGTCCTGTCTTCTGTATTTGCTGTAATTGGAGTTCATTTCAGAGTGTTTATAAATTCAAGTTAAATATGTTTAACTAAAATACATCTAAATGGCAGGTGATACTGTATACTTGATATTGCATCACACTCAGCAGACATCTGTTGAACTTGCCATTAATGTTGCTGAGTATTATTAAAGTGGCACTGATGTATTTCATCCCTGGAACCTATTATTTTTAATCTTCCAGTTTGGTTCTTTTTCTCACATTGCAGTTTTTGGGTTCAGCAGCATTAATAACAGCAGCATCACCTGGGAACTTGTTAGAAATGCAAATTAATGAACCCTCCCTGAGCCACTGAATCAGAATATCTGGGGAGGGGACTCAGGAAGCTGTTTAAAGAAACACTCTCTAGATGATTATTATGCATGCTAAAGAACCGCTGTGCTTTCTCATTTCTTATTTTAGTTCTGAATAGCCTCTAGTGAGTTACTTTAATTCATGTTGGTAAGTACATTGGAGTAAAGTAATTGCTTTGTTATTTTTTGAAATGTTAAGTATGTGAAAGTCTTGAATTACTACAAATTGTTATTTTTGTTGAATTTTTTCTAGTCTGTCCAAAGGGAATAAAGTGACACATGAGTTTATAAGAGTGTTACAGTTAGAACAGAGAGACCATGGTGAATGTCATGCCAACATTTATATTCATTGGAGCCTGGCACAAACTAGGTTCTCTGGCTGTTAGCAAGTGAAAAAATAAGTTATGTTCTTACTCTCTCCATCATTGGTCAGCAGGCAGGTTTTATCAGCATCTATAAATTTGACATGTCGGTCAGAGAGGAGTCTCAGTTTGTTCATTGATCACTGGCCAGTCTGAATAGTGCTTTTTCCTTTTTTTTTAAAAAAAAGTAGTATTCCTTTTCCTAATTTTTTCTTAATTTATTAGGCTGGAGGACGTGTGCCAGTGTTAGACACACTCATAGAACTTGTTGCAAGAGGCCGATCTATCCCAGTGCATCTGAATTCTTTGCCAAGATTGGAATCCCTAGTAGCCGAAGTTCAGGCTTGGAAAGAAGGTGCTGCTAATACATTCTTGATTGAGAATTCTCCATATTCTCTCTTAGAGGTAAGTTTGCTAACAGCATATCTGTAAGAACCTAGATCCCCTGGATCATGGAGTAATGCAGTCTATTATGTACAAAAGTGATGCTGCCGAGTTGTTGTTAGCGATCTTGAAATGTTTTTGAATATATTTAGGATAGCATTCAGTGTCTAAAGAAGAATCTTTTTCCTGTGGGTTGAATTCCTTCTCTCTGTAGGAATTAGTAAGTATGATAAACAATGATTTCATCGCTCTTAATGAAGTGCTTTTAGGGGCATTTGTTGTGCTTTATGTAAACTGATGCAAATGCAACGATTCATGCATTATCACTGGAGTCAGTAGATTTTGTACTTAATCAGATCTGGAATCAAAGTCAATATTTTGTGAGGGAGCTAGTGAGTTTACTATACTTCTTTTCCTTTTTTAATATTAGAGTTACTATTTTGCTTTTTCTGATATATTTTACCAGTGGGTGTGTTTTATTCCATATTAGGTGCTATGCCCTCGATGTGATATTGGCCTTTTGGGATTGAAAAGGAAGCAGAGAAAGTTAAAGGAGCCTTTGCCAAGTGGGAAGAAGAAATGTACCAAACTCGAGAGTCTGAGTGACCTGGAAAGGGCTTTAACTGAAAGCAAAGAGACTGCTTCAGCTGTGCGTACTAGGATTTTTTTTTCCCTCTCCTTTCTTTGTTATTGAAGAAGGTAATTTCTAACCCTTTCAGGTTTATAGCAGTATTGGAACGGCAAGTAGAATAACTTGAGATTGTTCAGTTTTGCTAATGATAAAATAAAAATTATCTTACTTTGCATAAGATGTGCATAAGATTCAGAATAGGCCTCCTAGTTTCTAAGTAAGTCTTTGAGTCTCAGAAAGAATGCTTGTGGGTTGGTGTGGAAATTCTAAGGTTATCAAGAGTACAGATACATGAAACCACAGTGCTAGCTGAAACTAAGAAATATACTTAGAGACATTAAGTGTATACACAATGGAGGGGCAGGGGTAAGCTATAGCTTGCTTAGCACGCATAAGGTCCTGGGTTGATTCCTACCTGGAACTACCACCACCACCACCACCACCAAAAAAAAAAAAAAAAAAAAAAAAAAAAAAAGAGGTGTAGTGTGTATACTTCTTTTTTTTTGCTTTAAGAGTAGGGGTTGAACCTAGGATTTTCACATGTAATGACATCCCTAGCCTGCCCTTTTTTTTTCCTTCCCCAAAATTATTTTTGTATTAGTGTTTATTAGAGTAATTATGTTGGCCTTGAGGAATTGGTGCATGTACATATTGCATCTCTATTTTTATTTCCCTTACCCTTTTTTTCCCCCTGCATTACTCTCCCTTTCCACAGAATCTAACTCCTTGTTTCCTGCCCTCTTTCTTACTTGGCTCTTTTACTTATTCATACTTCGGGTTTCTCATACTAGACAAACCCTGTGATTTTCACCTTTCTATGGCTGGTTCATTTCACTTATCATTTTCTTCAAATGACTCAAATTTTTCTTCTGTTATGGCAGAGTAGTATTTTGCACATATACCACATTTTCTTTATCCATTCGTCTTTTTGGACATATCACCTGCTTCCAGGATTTAGCTATTAGTTGTACTGCTATAAACTTGGGGGAAGCCCTTTCTTTATTTTTTATTTTTGAAACCAGGGTCTTGCTAAGATCTTCTGCCTCTGCTTCCCACAGTGTTGGGGTTATTAGGTGTGTGTCACCATTCCCTGCTATATTAGATACCTGACCACATTAAGTAAAAACTCTTTTAAGTCAAGATACTATCTTCAAAAAGATTAAGCAGTATGTAGCTAAATATTTACTGAGCACAGTGTCAGGATACAGGAAAAAGGAACATACTTGTGTGATCCATGTGATCCAGATGCTTTTTTTTTTTTTGCGGGGGCGGGGGGGATGCTGGGGTTGAAACCCAGGGCCTCATAGATGTTAAGCAAGTGCTTTATCACTGAGCTACATGCTGCCCGCCCCTCCCCCCCGACATTTGTGGATGTTTTTAATTGCATGAAGCAGTGCCTGTTCTAGAGTAGTCATATAGGCTTAATGATGGAATAAGATCTGTGGAGTGTGTTGTCAGACATTTATGGTGTCTGAACATCACAGTATACTTACACAAACTAACTGTAGCTATAATGTCAGCAGGTACTATATCCTACAGAACCATTGTCAGGTATGCAGTTTTGTTGACCACTGTGTTGTTATACAGCACATAACTGTTAGAGGTGTATCAGTCACGTGCTTCTTCAAGTCAAGGCACCTTTTCTTTTTTCAGTGTCTTATTTTTCTTCCTTTTTTTCTTTGATAGGGTTTCACTCTCTAGTAGTCTAGGCTGGTCTTGAACTTACATTGTAGTCTAGGCTGGCCTCTAGTCTGCTGTGCTCTTTCTGCTTCAGAATTTTGAGTGCTGGTATTATAGGAGTGAATCACTATGCCCAGCTTATGTGGTGCTGGGGCATCAAACTTAAGGTCTTGAGCTTGCTGGGAAAGAGCTTAAATGTCTGAGCTATTCCTCCAGCCGCAAAGCACCTTTTCTTGGCTAGTCTTCTGACCTCTTGTGCTTGACATGGGATAACCTGATTTATTTATGTATTTCAGCATGTTCTTTCTATGGGGTATAGACTAACTGAAAGTTCCAGTTCTTCTCCGGAAATGCACAAATGTTTGAAACTTTTGCATGCAGTATCTTTGATAGATTCTAGGCTGTGCCCAGGTTTTCCATGGGCTCCTGGTTTAAGAACTCTTTGTATACATAAACTGTTGATTTATGGTAGAACCCTGAAAAGTCAGTCATTTTCTTTTCATTCCTTAACCTGCAGGAGAGTGCCTTGTTATCACGTAATTCAGATGTATTGGTGAACATTGTATTCATTTATAAGAATAAGCACATTTTGGGCTGGGGTTATAGCTTAGCAGGTAAAGTGCTTACCTAGCAAGTGCAAGGCCCTGGGTTTGACTCCCTGTCATTTGGTAGGCTGAGGTAGGAGAATTGCTGCAAGTTTGAGGCCAGCCTGCGTTACATAGTGAGTTCAGGACCAGCCTAGATTATAAAGTCAGATCCTGCCTCAAAAAAAAAGTAGATTTTATTTTAGTATGCTAAAGGTTTGTTACCTGGCTTACTTTTAGATCATAATCTCTCCCCCCCCCCCCCCCCATTTCTCATTCATGTATTTTCCTCAGTCCACAAAGAGATAATTACTGGGAATACATTCTGGCCTTATGATTCAGGGTGTATCATCTGGTGAATCATAATGAATGTAGATGTGGGCAGATTTCATGGTTGGGAATGGTTTTAATTGTAACAAATTAGTATCATGAGAACTTGGGAACTGAGTAGGTCCTGCAGCCTATTGTGTCTGTCTGTGGAAGGTAGAGCTCAGTTTTTAAGTGTCCATGCATAGTCCATCTGTGTCTGTTCTCTTTCAGTGAAATGCTAGAGGAGAATTTTAATGGTCCAACTTTGGTGGAGGCAGCTGGCCAGTGAAACCAGACATTAAGGTTGAGGTGGTTCTGGCTACCTAATATGGTTATTAATTTGAATTTTCTACCTTTCAACACTGCTTTTATTTCATGGTGCATAATGAATAACTTCCAGTGGGTTGAGTTTACTTATTGTATGTTATGTGTATAGTGGGTGTTTAGGGTGTTTATATAAAAGTTCCATTTATGGTCAAGAGTAGTAAAGCATGCCTGTAATCCTGGATGCTCAGAAGGCAGGAAGATCATAAGTTCAAGGCTAGCCTGGGCTACATAGCAAGATTCTGTCTGAAAGTAAAAAATTATAAAAGGACTAGAGATAATAGCTCATTGAAAGAGCACCAGTACTGCAAAAAACCCAAAAAACTTGCATTGTGGACAGTTTGTTATGTGGTGGTTACAATTGTACTCAGTATAACTTTAGTTTATAACTGAGGTTAGTGTTTTCAAGTCACTAATAAAGAGTAAAGACTATGAGTATATTAGAACTTTTGAACAAAAAGGGGAGAGGTGACCTTGCCAGTTACTTGCTTTTGTATTTGCACTGACGATCTTCCTTTATAATATCTGTATTTAAGAAAACGTGATAAAGTGGCCTCATTGTTTTCATGAGGGATCCAATCCAGTTTTATTCCCTAAAATGGCTATGCCCAGCACATCTGGATGATCTTAGTGCCAAAGAGCAAGCAGTAAGAGATGTGGATTGTTACTCTGTAGTGGCCATGTGAGGAGGTTTCTGTGTTTTTGCCAGGCAGAGTATCCTAGCTCACATTTCTTACATAACTGTCACCATAGGTACATGCTATTATCCATATTTTATACACACATATACTTAGCCACAGTAGAGTATGTTATTCTAAGTTGCTCTTTCAGCTTAGTGTGAGGCTAGATTCATCTACAGATAACCTGCTCTGGAGGCTATGCTTTTAACAAAACACCAGTGGTTTGAATTTTAGGGGAGGGCTGAGTTCTCTGTGACAATTGTCCTTGATTGTTAACTCTTTTTCCAGATGGCAACCCTTGGGGAAGCTCGCCTAAGAGAAATGGAAGCTTTGCAGTCTCTCAGACTCGCCAATGAAGGGAAATTGCTGTCGCCTGTCCAAGATGTAGAGTTAAAAGTCTGCCTATGTCAGAAGGCCCCAGCGACCCCTATGATTCAGTGTGAACTTTGTAGGGATGCTTTCCACACTAGCTGTGTGGCAGTACCTAGTATTTCACAAACTCCCCGAATCTGGCTGTGTCCCCATTGTCGGAGGTCAGAGAAGCCTCCCTTAGAGAAAATTCTGCCCCTGCTGGCCTCCCTGCAGCGTATCAGAGTTCGCCTTCCTGAGGGAGATGCACTTCGATACATGATTGAAAGAACCGTGAACTGGCAGCACAGAGCCCAGCAACTGCTTTCATCAGGGAATCTAAAATTTGTGCAAGATCGAGTGGGCACAGGACTGTTATATACCAGATGGCAAGCCTCTTCAGGACAGGTGTCAGAGACAAACAAGGTGAGTCTGGACTGTGGGTTGCTAGATTCTACAGAACTCTGTGTCTTTCTGATCCTGTAACTCTGGTTTTGCTGTGACCCTCAAAATCTTTTTTTACTGGCAGTGACACTTGCTTCATCTAAAGCGTCTCACCTCAAAGTCTATTTCTTACCTGTCACAGTATTTTAGTTCCCTCTGTTCCTAATAGTTGTTGTTTTTTAGGTATACTGTTCCTACAGAACATATGTTCACTTCTTGTATAGGCAAATTATTTTTCCATTTACATGTCTGTTGACCTGTATGTATGTAAGTATGCATGCATGCATGTGTGTATGCATGTGTGTATATATGTATATATATATATATATATATATATATATATATATATATATATATATAATTAAAATTTTTGCTTTACTAAAAATTTTTCCTCGGATATAGGAATAGCACAGCAGTTAAAGCGCCTGCCTAGCAAGCACAAGGCCCTGGGTTTGATTGCCCAGCACCATATAAGCTGGACATGGTGGCACATGCCTGTAATGCCAGCACTCAGGAGGCTGAGGCAGGAGGATTGCTGGGAGTTTTAAGGCCAGCCTAGGCTACATAATGACTTCAGTATCAGCCTGAGCTACAGAATGAGACCCTTCTTAACCCCCCCCCCCCCCCCCCCCCCCCCCCCCCCCATTTCCTCTCATGTAAATCTCTCTGTACAAAGGGAAAGTTTCCTGCCTTGGGTCCTTTGAGCCTTTGAAGAAGAGTAGTCTTTGGAAGTCTTGGAGTACTTTATTGCTTCAAAGGAGAAGCTCTGGAGTTTATACAATTTACAGTCCTTCTACTGAAAGCAGATTCTTCTGTCATTGGGATGAACAGTTTTCCATTTTCTTCCTTTGGTGGCTGCAGGAACAGAGTGTGAAGATACCACGAAGGCACAATCAGGATGGCAGAATTCACTGTATAAGACTAATCTGACAATCAGATTAGTGGTTCTTTATCAGTACTAATCACAACTCTCTTGTGACATGTTCAGCAGATTAAGACCCAAGAAATGGCCTGTTGTCACATATGTTTCCTTGTTTTTTCCTTCCTCTCCCCTCCTTTCCAAGCTTCTGAAATGGAGTGCCTGGTACATAGCATATGATCCGTTAAACACCTGTGTATAGATGAGCAGAGCAGCCTCCCATGGAGTCACTATGTTCTTTACCCAAAATAGATACCTTTATTGATAAAGGGAAAGGACATGCTGTTATGTACTAGTTTGTGGTTAAAGGAGTTTTGCTTCCTTTAACAAAACACTAAGGAAGGTAGGCATACGGATGTGAATGATTACTAATAGGTTTTCATTTGGCTTACTCAAAGGGTTACATGTCTGTGTTCATTGTACTGTAATCTTCAATAAGAATTACATGGGGATCAAAAAGTTGTTTGAGCTGTTCACACCCAGAGGAAATTGGCTATTTGCTAATAATCTTCACCTATTTGAAATCAGTCCACATAAAATCAGGAAGATTAAAAGGTTTGATCTTCAGGAAGATGGGTTGATTGGCTGGTCTAAGAGACCAGGGAAATCTTTTCAGTCTAGGAACATTGAGTCTTATTTTTTCCTTAGTTACCTGTCTGATAACCCAGACTACTTTCATTGGGCTCCTAGGAATAACTTTAATCCTAAAGGCCTTCTAATAAGATGGTTTTTTAAAGGAACCTCATTACCACAGTAGGTAGTACGTCAGTCTCATAAGTGTTTTTTTTTTTTCTTTTTTTCTTTTTTAAGGTATCTCAACCTCCTGGTACAACATCTTTTTCTTTGCCTGATGATTGGGACAATAGAACCTCATATTTACACTCTCCTTTCTCTACTGGACGGAGCTGTATTCCCCTTCATGGTTTGTATTCTGTTACTGCTTTGAGGGTTTCATAGTAACCAGTCATCTGGTATTAGATCTTTATTAGAGATGATCAGGTACCATAAAGAATTTGATCCTTAAATGAAGAATATGGAATAGTGTGCATTTGCTAGGTGGGAAAGACTCATATTTGAATATTAATAAAAAAACAAGAGGAAGACTTTGAGGCTGCTTTAAGGAATGAAAGAGTTAATAAACAAGTATTTAGTGTGTCCTGGGCTCCCTATTATGTCATTTTTTAAGAGACTTGAGGGAGATCTTAGATATAATCCACATTTGAAACCTACCTCCTTTTTTTCTGAGCTGTAAATGATTACCCAGTGGGTTCTGCCTATAGCTGCAACTGGAGTCAGGATCTTTAGCCACACCTTCTCAGTGTCTAGTCCTGGGGTCAGCGCTCTTTGATCCACAGAGCCCTGAGCTAGCAGCTTGTTTTGTACTTTGTAGTAAAAGGTGTCAAGGCCAGGGGTACTATCTCTTGATTAGTGAAGAACAAATAGGGAATTCTGGTGGAGTTAATACTTCCCTAAGAACCAGAACTCTTCGGAAATACAGTTTGGGCTCGGTTGTACTCTGTAACTTTAGACACATTTAAGTGAACCTCTGTAAGTTGCAACTTAGAAGTAGAATGAAGGGTAGCCCTTCTGAATAACCTACAGGCCTAACTGCGTGTGTATGTAACACTTGTTGTTGTCATCATTTTGATTGAATTTGATCTCGAACAGGCATCAGTCCAGAAGTGAATGAATTATTGATGGAAGCCCAGTTGCTCCAGGTATCCCTTCCTGAAATTCAGGAACTTTACCAGACTCTCCTTGCAAAGCCAAGCCCTGCTCAGCAGACTGATTGGAGCTCACCAGTAAGACCCAGTAGTGAGAAGGTGAGTGTCTGAGGAGGCTGCTGTGTAGGTAAAAATCTGTTCTGTTCAGTGTTGTTCTGTCCCAGTAATTTGGTAAAGGAGATGGAGTCTTTGATCCCTAAAAGGATGTAATGTGACTACACCGCAGCTCTGTTCTCAGGGCTGGAAATGAGAAGATGAGCACTAGACATCAGCTCCTGCGGCCTGAGCTCACAGCCTGGATTTGCATTACGTCACTGTGTGAATTTTTTTTTTTCTTTTTAGCGAGGTGTGCTTCTTGTCATTCCCACTGCCTTTATTCCCCAGAATAGTAAGAAGCAGTACTATTTTTGATCCAGAAGAGAAATAACTGTAGTGATAAAAATGGAGTGACAGTTGTAAGGGCCTTTTGTTATGTAAATATTTCAGAAATCAAAGATATTCCCAGAGTCAACATTGAACATGCTTTATGTTATTCCTTCAGACTTAGCAAGATAGCCAGTGTGAGAACTGAGGATGCTCATCTTGAGTGCGCACTTGGTTGGGGGAGTCTGTGTACCATCGAGTTTCTCAGTGTAATTAGGGGAGCTGATGCCATGTCTTTCTAGCGAACTAACTGACCTGTCAAATTTAAGGCACTTGAAGACTGAGACCTGCTAAACAGAATCTCATGAAAGATACCTTGAGGACTGATAATTGGTATTTAGATTTTTACTTCTCATTATAATACCTCGTAGCTTAACACCGTTAGTGTTTGTGTGCATTTAATGCGCCATACTCCTATAAGGGTGGAGGGGGGGGGTCCAAGTGTTACGTAGGAGCCTATAGATCGAAGATTAGACATAAACACCTGATAGAAACTCGGTAGTAGCAAATCGTGTATGGATTTGGTGAAAAGAAGAGTCATGGACAGCTTTCATCCATTGGTTTTGCTTAGCTGATGCAGTGTTCCTTTGGTAGCATAGTAAATTAAACTCAAACTGGTTGTCCTGTAGGACATAAGAGTATTGGTTGTGCTGAGATACAGTATATTTTCAGTTTGTCCTGCAGGGTCATCCAGTTTCTCCTTCACATACTTAGTAGTAGGGGAGATAGACTAAAATTAAATTTGTTCATCTTCGCTCAGAATGACTGCTGCCGGGGGAAGCGAGATGGAATTAACACTCTTGAGAAGAAACTGAAGAGACGCCTGGACAGAGAAGGCCTCGCCAGTGAGCGGTGGGATCGAGTCAAGAAAATGCGGACCCCCAAGAAGAAGAAAATTAAACTGAGCCACCCCAAGGACATGAACAATTTCAAGTTAGAGAGGGAGCGTAGCTATGAGTTAGTCCGTTCTGCCGAAACTCATTCCTTGCCCTCAGACACATCCTATTCCGAACAAGAGGACTCTGAGGATGAAGATGCCATCTGTCCAGCTGTGAGCTGCCTGCAGCCAGAAGGAGATGAGGTCAGTGAGGTTTGGGCCATAGAGGACGTGCTTTCCCTTAACTCAGAAACCCTGTAAGCTAGACCTCATCGCGCTGGGTCTTTTCTCTTCTGCTTATCTGCTTTGAGCTGATCTGAATGGATTGCTCAGTCCTCCCCCCACTGATATCTCTGCTCTTACCATCGTTCCTGGGTCTCCTCCCTTTTCTTGAAGAAAACTCTCGTTCTTCCCTTTTCCTTCTCTTGGTCCTCCAGCTTTCACCGTCCTGGCGCTAAGAAGGTGGGAGGGATGCTGATGTAATGCCCTTTCGCTTATTGTCACAGGGCAGCACTGTCTTAACCCCAAAGCAGTCACGACTTGAAGAATGACTTTGACTTGGTTGCTTTGGCAGGTGGGCCAGCTACACCCATGTGGCTTAGGTGTTGTGCCAGAGGTCCCAGTGGTGGGACAGGGGCCGTTAATGGCAAACGGCCTGAATGTCTTGAAGCTGGCCTGCCCGAGTTTGAATCGCATTTTTCCTCTGAACACCCCATCTCCCTACTCTTTGTAACCAGGTGGACTGGGTCCAGTGTGATGGCAGCTGCAATCAGTGGTTTCATCAGGTCTGTGTTGGTGTTTCTCCAGAGATGGCAGAGAAGGAAGACTACATCTGTGTGCGCTGTACTGGGAAGGACGCACCAAGCCGAAAGTAAAAATCAAAACAAACACCCCCACTTAATGTAATTCAGGACTCCAACCAAGAAGGTTTCCTCAAATCTCAGCAAAGCTACAGGACTGGTACTTGAGCCAGCCTGTACATGGTGCTATTTCTATTCCTCATGGGATCATTTTTCCAGAACTCTTTGAAAAAAAGAAAAAATAACTAAAAAAATTTTTTGACAATTTTGTATTTTTTTCCTTAAGAGCTGTTTGTGGTTGTCAAGGTTTGAAATGCTGACTGTTTTTTTTGCAGGGGTTTCCACCAATTTGGAAGGCATTGAAGCTTGCACCTTTTCATGTACAGCATTAAAATTGTACCTCTGTCTGGGAATTACCGGCTTGAGTCCGACTCAGTTTCAGTGCCCAGAGGGGCACCCAGAAGTTCCAGTAACTCCTCATTTGAGGAATCTTTCTCTTGTTTACTCTGTTACCACAATGGGGAAATTTAAGTTTTCACTTTTGGGGTTTTTCTTTATCCCTTTTTTTTTGGTAGACTAGGTTTATTTATCTGAGCAATAACTTCTATGTTGGTTTCAGTGGCTGGAATTAAAACAAAACAAAACAAACTTCTCAACAGCGTGTTGGTGCTTTAGCAATTGGTTGATGTACAGAACGCAAATGTCTAGTTTCTAGTGTCACTGATGAACTAGTGATGTAGAAAAGAGACTGCTCTGTAAGTAATTGCCACAGCTGTATTTTGGCTTCCTCCCTGTCCCTTCTTTCCACCCCTAATTTTTGGTAGCTTGTATCAAATGTTGCAGTTTATATTGTGGAATAAATCCTTGGTCCTAATATAATACTAAATGCTGGTTATTTAGAGCCATTAGACTACGGCTTCTTCTGCCCTGTCAACTGTGGGCTTGCAAAACCAGAAAGGCTTTCTTGCTTTGGCTTACACCCATCCAGGCCACACGCAGTAGCAGTGGGTGGTACCCTGCAGACAACAGGAGGGGATTCTTCTCTTGTAGCCTGCCCCTTTCTGTGGGCCATATGCCTCCAGGCTCCACCAGTGAAGAACCCCTTGGTCTTCAAAGACTAGAACCTATCCTTAAAGCCATGCTCTTTTTAAATACTCTCTCAGTCAGCAAATCATTCCAGTGCTCAAATCAGCCCTCCTATGGAAATGACACCTTTATTGCATTTCGTTTGACAGGGAAACTTGGTTTACAGCTAAGATACAGAAAGAAAATCTAAAGAAGACTCATCTTAGCATAAGGAGTTGAGAGGAAACTTCCGAACACCAGGCTCTGCCTTTCTGGTTTCCTTCCTAACTTCCTTAATCATTAGAGCCCATAGCTGTTTTCCCTCCTTTTGTTTTTAAAAGGATCTGTTGCAGTGGAGAGGGCATCCTATTAAAAAACAAACAAAAAAAGCTTATGTTTTTCTATTCTATTGTTAATAATCTGTTTTCCACTCATTCTATAGCCATAAACCTGAAAGTGGATAGAACTAGTGGGTCTTTAATAAAATTACACAACAACAAAAAGCAGTTTGTGATGTAGCAGAGATTTAACTGTACTATTCCCTTTTATGCAATTCAAATAATTAAATCTCTTTAAGAATGACTCCTAGTTGTCTGCAGTTTTCCTGCAGTTGTTGTGATGTCTGTCCTTGTCTGATGGGGGTTCTGGGGCCAACAAAAATGAACAGTCCCTAGTGCCTAATCTGGAATAATACTGATTTGGCCTACTTAGTGTCCAAATTCCTGCCCTACCCCCTGACACTGGAGTCAGATGTCAGTGGATCCAGTTCTCACATCTCATTGAAAAAGTTAACTTTTATGGGTACCCTTCCAAGGCTAGAGTTATAGCTTAGTGGTAGAGCTCGTGGCTGACAGTATACAAGGCCTTGGGTTCCATCCCTGGTATCAAAAGAAAAAGGCACTGCTGCTAAATTAAAACCTTTTTTCTGTAAGAGTGTTCACCCAACTAATATAGACACCCCCACCCCCAATCTCCATTAATTTTTCTTTCTTACCTGTAGGTTGTACTCAATTCTTGAGAATAGCATCCTTGATAAGGTAGTGCCTTTAACCCTGAGTAGAGGGAACAAGCGAGTGGATGTGTACATGAACTGTTTCCTCCCTAGGTGGCACCACACATCTTTTCACAGTGCTGGTGCTAAAGTAAGAGACTGTGAGTTGCCAAAAATCCTGCTGCCAGTAAATTACAGAGTCGGGATTTTTCCTGCTACTTCTCCCAGTGCTCCTACTGTGTGTGCCTTTAAGCACTGCAAATGAACACCCAGATGCCATTTGCCATCCAGTTTCTGTCTTCAGTTGTGTACCAAACGTGGCTACAGACGGTTTTTATCTAAAAACCACGTCTCACTGTGTGTCAGCTGTAAATTGGCCTGGACTCCAGAGAACCTCTGAAGTCAGAGGGAAAGACAATAAAAACACAGAAACTGTCCTTGAAAGTCAGTGGTCCTGCAGCTTCTTAGGTAGAGTGAGGAGGACCATGGGAGGTAGAGCCCGAGCCAGGAACAGGGCCATTAGGTAATTGGCAAATCTGGGATTGAGCACCAAAGGGAAAAGAGGAGCTCTCCACTCATCGTAGCAACTGGTATTTCTTGAGGGTGTCTTACATAGAATAAAGGGCTTGCTTAGGTAACCTCTAGCTAGAGAAAGATTGCATAATTTGGGTTGGCTATAAAGGAGCACGCTAGGCAAGCTCTGTACCCTGAGCTGCATTCTTATCCCCAGGTTTTCCCTACGTTGTCTGTCACGCAGAGCTTATGGGAATGAGATGTAAATATATTGAGGCTTAGAACCTTAGAACCTTTGTTAGCTGAAGTGTATGAGATGCATAACTTACCACGCATCCTATAAAGCATCATAGCCCTTCAGGTGTTAATGCAACCTTGACAAAAAAAGAGTAGGTATCTACCTTGAAGGGGCTAAGTCTCTCTCTCTCTCTCTCTCTCTCTCTCTCTCTCTCTCTCTCTCTCTCTCTCTCTCTCTCTCTCTCTCAACCTATCAGGGTTTTTACTTTGAAGCCCCTGTGTAGTGAATTTCTGCTCTTTTTTTCCCACTTGTAATCTTGATTGATATCTGGCGGTCCATTAAGACCTGCTGTGGCTTAGAGCAAGCACTGATTGGTGTTTAGTGCCTGTGGGTGTTTTCCTGGGCCCAGTCCTGGCTGGGTTTCTTACAATATAACACAGACTGGAATGGATTATAGTGCTTTATACCGATTCTGGAAGTAGAATTGGACAGCAGATATTTTGAGTCATTGCCTATTTCTGAGTGTTAACCCAGAGCTGGTCATTCAGTAGCCAGCTGACACGGAAGTCTGTGTGAGGTGTCTGCCTATACTGAGACTGTTTTTCCTGCCATAACACTGCAGAACACCAAATCCCCTTGTATAAAAATGTTTCTTCTTGAGAAAAGGAGCTGAGGAAAGCAGTGAAGATTCCGCTGCCAGCCTTTACTGAGCTCCGTCTGCAGGACGGGGTCATTCCTCATCTAGTGATCCTGAAGCACGAGAGTGGCGCCATCCCTCTGACGTTCTCTGTTCCCAGTCTTTTGCGTTTTACTTTCAAGCTTCTCAAATCTCTCTGAGGGGTTTCATGTGTAACTTGTAACAGAAATATTACTGGAAAGCTGCCTACACAAAAGAGTATGTAAATCCATTCTTAAGGCTAAAAGAATCAACTTGTAAAGTGTATATTCCACTACTTAACAAATGGATGTAAACAAATTGTCCTGTTTAAATATTGCTAAAATGGATGTACACCTTTACATTTTTATCAGTGTAAATGGAACATTTAAATCCAGCCAAGAACAGAACAGATAATCCTGCTTTCTGTTTTGGTTCTGGGTTAATTGCTTAAGGATGAAGGGCTGTGATCTGGTGAGTCTGGGTAAGTTTTTAATTTTCAGGATAACTTGCTGTCTTGAGGGAGGAGAATGGAAAGGTGAGATCATTTGACTATTCTCAGGTAAGTGGAGGCCAAAGGACTACTCTTTCTGTTTTCTCTGGGATCATTGTGAGATTACAGGTGCCTTTTAAAAACTGCTTTTCTGAGAAAAAGTTATTTGTCCAGTCTAAAAATAGGCCAGTCCTAGCCCCTGGCAAACTTGGCTAGCCAGCTGGGTGTGATGGCCCACACCTGTACTTCCAGCACTCTGGAGGCTGAGGTGGGAGGATTGTGAGTTCAAGGCCAGCCTGGGTTACAGAGTGAGACCCTGTCTCAAAACAACAAAAACAATGAAAAACTTGGGCAGCCACATGTGGAGTTGAGAATTCTCAAGCCTGGCCTCCTCTTGCACTTGCCATTGCTTTCCCCCGATGGCGAGTCTGGTGTGATCACACACAAAGGGAAGCTCCTTCGTGTGGTCAGGACAGCTGGTTGGACAAAAAAAAGAAAAAAAAAAAGAAAACCCATAAAAATGTAGTTACCTATGTTTCCTTGAGGTAAGTTCTCACTACGCTTCCGAAGATATCCTGACCTCCAACTTGCAATCCCTTGCTGTAGTGTCCCTAGTAGCTGGGGTTACCGGTATTCACCACAATGCCTGTTTCATATACTTCAACCTAAATCATAAGCATGCTTATTTATGAAACTCAAATTTAGCTTGGAGTTGAGAGCCTAAGTAGGCTACAAGTGCTCCGAAGGCCTAGACCAGGGACCCGTTCTGCAGAAGAAATGCAAGAGCTTAGGTCTGTCTGAGTTACGAGCTGTTTGCTTACTGCTTTTCAGTTACTTGCTCCAACCTTGCAAGAACCTAAGCTCCCAGGAGAGAGCTGCTATTAAAAAATGAGGCCTAGGGCCGAGGAGTGTGACCTAGTGATGGAATGATTGGCTAGCACAGGGCCTTGGATGCCAGCCCCAGTACTGACTAGGTGTTTTCTGGGGCTGTCCTGATTCATTGGCCAGTCATGGCACACTTGGACTTCGGTTCTTTCAATAGTAGTTGCTCACCTCTCATGGTCACTTCTGTAGGATGTGCTTCTACGCTGTAAATAAATAGGAAATAATTGTGCTTTATAGGTATGAGACTAAGGAGGTTAAATAACTTGACCAAAGCAGTCCTTGAACATGGAGAAGTGGACTTTGGAGGTCAGATGAGAGTGATCTAGATACTAACTTTATTATTAAAAAACAACAAAAAACTTAGTTGAGCATGGTAACACATACTTGTAATGCCAGCACTGTGGGAGGCTGAAGCAGGAGGATTACACGTTCTAGCCCAGCCTCGGCCACTTAAGTGATTTAGAGAAAGCCTTCTCAAAATTAAAGGAGAAAATTAAAAGGGCCTGGGCTCATTCTTCAGTAGAATAAGAGGTTGTTATTTCTCTGTTTTCACTTGTTCCTTATTCAGGACTTAGTGCAGTCAAAGAACAAATACCGGCTTTGTGGTTAGTGAACCTCATCATCCCATAGGCAGTGATGTGTCACATTCTGTAACTGCCTTACCACACACCTGCCTACCTCAGCCAGGCAGCTTCTCAAGAGAAAACATCTTTGGCACAAACTCGTGGACACACTTGTGTCTCAGAAGATGAGCAGAGGTCTTGGTGGATGTGAAGCCTATAGCTTGTTGCCTTGGGCTCTGCATGTCTGACCACTAGACTGTCTGCCCAAAGAAACTTCAGTGAACAACTACGGTGATACTGTGGATTGACCCCAGAGCTTTTACACTGAACTGTATCTAAGCACTTGTCAGTCTTTGAGGTAGGATCTTGCTAAATTGCTGAAGCTGGGCTCAAACTTGGAATCCTGTGCTTCATCTTCCACGAGTGCTGGGATGACAGGCATGTACCACCATGCCCTGATTAAACAAGACTTCGTACTGAATCAAGGGAAAGCAGTGAGGCTGGGGAAGTAGCTCAGTGATTAGAGCACTTGCATAGTATGCGCAAGGCCCTGGGTTCAATTCCTTAGCACCACACAAATGGCCGTGGTGGTGTACATTTGTGATCCTAGCGCCCAGGAGACTGAGGCAGGGGCATTGCCTTGAGTTTAAGGGCAGCTTGGGCTACAGAGAAACCTGTCTCAAAAAAAAAAAGAAAGAAAAAGAAAAAACTGGAAAGGAGCAGTTGGAGAAGGAACAGAACAGTGTGCCTGGATGTGGAAGCCCCTTAGCACACTGAGCCACTACTGGGCTTCAGATGACTTGACTGCCACTCCAGGCTTGGCCACCAGATAGCACCACGGAGTATGTGAAACTGCCCTGGATCCTCTAAGCATCAGATTCATCCTGTTTAGATTGGCCAAAAGAGTGGAATAAAACTAGTGTCCATACGGTTCTTAGGGGCTTTAAGGCACAAACTCTTCCCAGCCAAAGAAGCTCTCAAGTCTGTACATGTCATCTTGCTCCAAATTTGGTCTTTGAATAGGGTTATCTGTTGATCCAAGGAGAAAAGGTAGAAGTGTCTTGATGTAGGAATGACTGCAGGGGATAGCTGGCCCTGGTTAGGGGCCTGAGGCTTGCTGACTGGAGAGCTTGCTGTTAATTCTTTTCCCCAGAACTACCTTCACTGGGGGAAGGGCTGAGGACAGAACTGGCAATACGTGCAGACCTGTGGGTCCAGAAGGACTAGGTCCTGTGCTAGCGAGCCTGTGGACCACATACTGAGGAGGCAGCCATGATGTGCAACTAGCACTGGGGGTAGACAGTTTGCCCACGGCTGTGGTAGTGGCTGAGCCAGCCCTCGAGCCTATGCTGTGGCCTTGTGTGCTCTTAGGTGCTCCCACCCTACTGTGACCTCTGACGCATCTTTTTTTTTTTTTGCATGACCCGTAGCCTGTCGGATATTATTCTTAGGGACTTACATGTAGGTTTTTTGGTTTTTGTTTTTGTTTTTTTCGCCCACGCTTGCCGTGGACTCACAGCAGTTCTCCGGCCTCAGTCTCCCCAGTGCTGGGATTACAGGGTGGATGCCACCACACCCAGTTTATATGGGGAATCAAACTCGGGGCCTTATGCTTGTAAGGCAAGCCGTTTGACCACTGTGCTATTCCTCCAGCCCCCTAGGTGATAATGTTTCCCTATGAGTTAGGGAAGTATTTTGTTGCAAAATTGTGCCCATTTCTAGCTGTAGAGTTTAAAGTGAGGAGCATGTCTGTCTTGAAGTCCAGGGTTCTTAAAGGGAGGTTTATGTCCAAGGCTGCTGCTGTTTTGCCCAAGAATATAGTGGCCACTTTCTAGCTTGAGCTAATGGTAATCTTCATTGCTTCTACTCTTTATTACCCTAATGGACTGAAATGGAGTGGGGTGGGGTGAGGTGGGTGAAGAAGGGAGGTTGGAGGAGAGGATGGACATTCTTTAGGACCAGGATGAGCCATCAGGAGCTTGTAATAAGTAACAGAAGAGGGCAGCAGAGGACCAGGATTGGACTGCTTTTGTCTCCTGAGTCTTAAAGCTGGGACTGGGCCCACGGGTGGGGAACTTCGGTAAAGAATTGTATATCAAGGTCACTGTTTCTTTGCTGCTCAATTATGTGTCTTTTGCAGTGTTGTACCTCAGTTCACTTTTGTTCATCACTGATTCATGTTGCTTGCTATGTGGGTGAGAGAAGGTCCAGTTGTAGACTGAATATCAGAGATCAGGCAGAAAAAGGTGGCACATACCTGCGGTCCTAGACATGTAGGAGGCTGAGGCAGGAGGATCACAAATTTAAGGCCAGGCTGTGCCACAGTTTTAGAAAATAAAAAGGTCTCTGAGAATAGTGCAGTGCTCCCTGGGTTCCATCCCAATACTAACTAATCCATAAAAGCCAGTTCTCATTCTCTCTCTCTCTCTCTCTCTCTCTCTCTCTCTCTCTCTCTCTCTGTCTCTCTCTCTCTCTCTGTGTGTGTGTGTGTGTGTGTGTGTGTGTGTGTGTGTGTGTGTGTGTTACTGGAGATGGAGCGGAGCCCAGGAGCTATGCACTGAGTTATATGGCCAGCCCATTGTTTCCTTTTGTTTTGAGACAGTCTTGCCTAGTTGCCCTGGCTAGGCTCAAACTCTTCCTGTCTCCTATAGTGCTGGGATTACAGGCATGCACCACCAGGCCCAACTTAGAAGCCATTTCTTTTCCTATTTTTACGTATCACCCCCCTTTCCCTTTCCCTTTCCACAGAGTCCATCTTTCTCCTATGGCTCTTACATTTTTTATGATTTGGTTTTCTCATATTAGAGAAACTATATGATATTTAACTTTCTGGGTCTGGTTCATCACTAAGCAAATGGTCTCGGGGTGCATCCATTTTCCTACAAATGAACCAAACTTGTCCTTCTTGATGCCAGAATGATACTCCATTGTGCATACATACCACTTATTTACCCAGTCATCTGTAATTGGGCATATTGGCTTCTTCCATGATTTGGCTATTATAAATTGTGCAGCTATAAACATGAGAAGCCACTTCTTAAGTTAGCATTGATCCAAGTATGTATCCATCATATTGAGCACTTCCTCCATTATTGGCCTTGTAGTAGGTTCTACACATTTACAGATTACAGAATATAAGCATTATGCATTGGAGGGAACTATGCAAATAGGTCTTTACTATTTCTTGCTCTACTGGGCATGCATAACCAAAGTGCAAGGCCTTAGGTGAAAGTAGGAATTGACCCTTGAACTAGGTCATTGGTAAGATAGCTCTGTGGCCTTGCTGAGGGTCAGGGTCCAGCACACTTCAAGTAAGACTAGTAGATAAGCCCCCTGGGGGCACTTTATTCTTGTCTGCTCTTCTCCTTACAAGTCTGATTTGACTGCTGCTCCCTTAAGCAGCATCTATGACCAGTCAGAAGCACTGACTGCAAATCATATTAGTAAAGATGTTCTCAAGGACAGGCCTATGCTTTGTGGGACCCTTGAGTATTGAGATGGGTTACAGACTCTTCAGGTGTGTGAGTGGAGAGCACCAGGAAAAGAGCCCTGGGAGTCTGTGCTCAGCCCTTCCAGGGAATGGCCAGAACAAGACAAGCTAGAAAAGCCAAGGAGAAGGCACCTGAGATGGCATGTGTCATGATGAATATCCTAAGATTGGACACTTTGTATTTTCCAGGTGTTGTTCTGGGTGCTTTTTGTATCATTTGATCTTCACAGTGTACCAATGAGATCAATACTAGCACTCCTATTTTATAGATAGGGAACTTGGGCTTCAGATCAACTACAAACCATCCAGGTGGTACACAGAAGAGCTAGAATTCAAACTCTTGACTCTGAGCCCTTAGGAAGAGACGATGAAAAGCTTCTGATGACCTTGAACCTGGCCTCTGAGATGTGGCTGCCAAAACAAAACAAAACCATTCCTAGAAACTCCCCGTCAGAACTGCTAGTGCCGTCCAGGCTGTAGCTTGCTTTCTTTTCCCCCTAGTTGGAAGCTTATAAAACCATTATTTAAAGAACTGAGTGAACATCCTTTCCCCTATACTGGTCGGTTAATTCAATCAAGTTGAAAATGTGTCTCAGGCGCAGGGAGTAGGCGCTCGGGTCTGTGCGGGGCTCCTGCCTTCAGGGACCTGCTGGAAAGTGGGTGAGCTCCACCATAGTACTCAGCTCCTACCTCCACCCCCCAGGAGCAAAGTCCCCTCAGTAGAGACCAAGGTCAGGCGTATTCATTGTTTCCCAGGCAAAAAGAATCAGTCAGCCCAAGGAAACCAAAAAGATTGTGGTTGGGGGATTGATTGTATAAGAAGTGTGAAAAATGTCAAGGTGACTGGCCTGGCTGGGAAATGGAACCAAAGCATCATGCAGGTGTGGCTGGAGATAGGTTGCTTATGGTGACAGAATTTTACCTGGACAGAAGTGCCTTGTCAGTGCTCCAAACCCAGGAGACAAACCCCAGAGGCTGTAGTGCTTAGTCTCTGCTGAACAAAGTTGATTTTTTTGTTTTTTATCTAGAAGGAGACTGTACACAATGCATGTTCTTAGCTCAGAGCGTTCAGCCCTCCTCAAACTTCCCCGCAGCTGGGCCATCAAGTATGAGAAAGAAGGTTGAGCCATTCATGGCTTTCAGGCCCACTGAGGTTTCTTGGCAAAGTCACTCTCTGGAGCAAATGATGACAGTGGCAACATTAGATTTGCTGGCCTTCTGGACTAAAAGTGTTGGGCATAATGTCCAGTTCCTACTGATTACTTACTGACCATCATCAGCTGATTTTTACCATACTTCTGCAAGGGAACTAACCTGCCCAAGGAGTCATGGCCTGTGAGAGATGAGCTCAGATTCAAGTCCAGACAGAATGGCTCCAGAATCCAAACTACTGAGTCCTAGACTGTGGCACTTTTTGAGAGGCCAGCAGGGGAAGTGACTTTATAGGCCTTCTAACCTTCTAGATGCCTTTCTTCCTGTTTTTTTCTTTGAAGTAGTATCTTATTCTGTAGTTCAGGCTGGCCTTGAACTCATGACAATCCTCCTGCCTCAGGCTCCCAAGTGCTGGGATTATAAGCATGAACCACCACACCTAGTTTATATGGTGCTGGGGAATAAAACCCAGGACATTGGGCTTGCTACACAAGCACTTTAGCCACTAAGCTATTCTCCAACTCCCTATGTATGTTTTGAGTTTTTTTTTTCTGAAACATAAAATTGATCAGGTTTCTCCTACACTTAATTCTGTCCATGGTTTCCATTGCTTCTCAAAGGAAATCCAAACGGCTGGGTTGCAGAGTCTTGCTTAATCTTGTCTTTGCCTCTGTCATTTTCCTGCTCCCAGTGTCCCTTACACTTTGGCCTTAGAGCTCTTAATTCCCTGAGTGTAACAGTGGTAGCCATCTTTTGTCAAGGTTCTGCCCAGTGTTTGTAAATACATTAATCTTCATTTCCTTCAAGGGAAATGGTGAGATCTCTATCCAACCTATAAGGAAGTTGAGGCTGTAGAGAGGTAAAGACATGTGCCCGAGGGTTACAAGGTGTTCTGTCTCTGATGCTCCAGTTCTCCGGGCATGTTGTTTATACCTGCTAGGTCTTTTTCTGGGTACCTGCCTGGAGCCCTTTCTCCGAAGGCAGCTGGATGATTCTCCCATCAAGGAAGGGTGCAATCACTTCTGCCCTCCTGTCAACTCAAGTCATAGCTCCCATGGCAAGGGCACCTTCTGTTTTTTATATTGCTGCACATAGGAGTATCTCACTCCCTTCCTGGAGGCTGTGAGCTCCTTCAGGTGCATAAGTGTCTCTTCCACCATGCCAGCCCCTCGTAGAGCTCCTGACAGCAAGCATCCTATGAAGTGGGCAGTAAAATGCCATCGCTTGGGTAGGCAGTGGGCAAGAGGATGACTGAAGCATTAGAGACATTGCTTCCTGTTTGCCCCTGCAGTGCAGATAGGGGAGGCAGGTGGGTCTGGGACACCCACACAAGGACAGTATCGATCCTAAGCATCTTCCTCGATGTCCTCTGCTGTGGCTGGTGGTGCTCACCTCGCACAACTTAAGACTTATCTATCCCAAGGGCAGTTCTGTGATACAGCCCCAATTTATAGAGGGTTTTAATGGACACTGGAATATTAAAGTGCCAGGGTTAATTATTCAGAAAGTGTTCCAAATGACTTGCTTTTCATCTCCTTGTGAAGGGAGCTTCAAAGCCCACAGTTGCCTGATGAAAAGACATTCATCCTTGTGTGATGGCTAGTTCTAGGGCATTTGTCCCTCACATTCCAGAAGATGTGTACTACCCCATGGTGAGCTTTCTCATTTTGGGGGAGTTGGGGGGCAGCTTTGACACTGGGCAGAATACTCTAGAACCCTTTCCTGTATCAGAGGGGTGCACACTAAGGTTCAGTGTAACTGGCCGAAGGCATAAAGCAGTGCAGCTGGTACTGCACCAAGGAAGGAGGAATAGTCCGCAGTGGCTAATCAGGTTATTGTTCCCTCTGAATCGGAGAAGGGGAAAAACCATCTTCAGTTTCAGACAGAAGAATGTGAGCAGATGAAGTCTTCATGTTATTCTGTCATTCCTAGGATCTGATAAAGTTTTGTGCGGTCCTGAAAACTAAGATGCTTGCCTTCTAGAAGTATAAAGTCATAAACTGTCCTGCTCCGCCTTTCCCGTTCCATTAAGAGTTTTATTTGAGCCCAGTTTTTATTATTCTTGTTTTCTGCATAGAAAATAACCAGTTCCTTGAAAGGGTTGGCCTGCACCACATGTTAGAAGACCAGGATTATTATTTTAATTAAAACCTATGACAGTATGTAAATTGCATGGTATCTATTTTATCCATATTTCATTTTCCAACTGATGAATTGATGTCTTCTATATTAAAGCATTTTCAGAGTTCTAAAAATTAAGTGAACTCTAGTATGAATATATGAACAAATAAAATTTTAATGCATTTGAGCTACAAAATCAAATTAGAAAATAAATCAAGACCTTTGGCATAGGGAACTGCACATACATTTTTAAAACCTGTTTACTCAATTCCAACCAGTCAGGCAGGTGTGTGACAGACGCCGGTCAGCCATTGTTTGCTTAATTGTCAGGAAAAATAGCATTAGCTCTGGAAGAGCAAGATGCATGGATGTAGGGAGGCGAGGGGGGGATTTCAGTTTTCTGGCCCCGTGTGGTCCTGAGTGTGCAGAGAGAAGGCCGGAAACGAGAGGTAGCCAGGCCTGTGGAGGGGAAAGCCTGGTCTCTTAACAGGTCTTTTTCGTTTGCTGTAATGACAAATAAGCAGCACTTTGGAAAGCAGTGTGAGGGCGAAGACCTCCCTAGACCAGGAGGAAGCAGCCCGAGTGTTGCACAGCAGAAGCGCCGTGGGCCTGCGAGCAAGTGTGGACAGCAACGCACCACTGTAGTGACAAATGGTGGCAGGTAGGGAAGGGCGCATGGGCTTTTGGTCCCTAGGGACAGCTGTGCTGGGGTGGTGGGTGATGGAGGTTGGAGATACTCCTCTGCACTCTTCTCTTTCCTACCTAGAAAAACCAGAGAATGAAGCTACCTGGAAACACCATTCAGTGGAATCATGAAGGTGGTACACTTTCTCCATGGATGACTCTTAGTATTAGGCAGACACCCACCTGGGCTTAGTGGCTCTCAACTCTTGGGAGGCTGAAGCAGGATTGAGAGTTTGAGGCTAACCTGTGTTATGTAATGAGACTGTCTTAAAAATATATGTTAAAATAAAGACCGACACCCTACTTCATGGGTTCTGAATGGCCTTCATTCTGATGTCCCCTGGAGCGGCATGCAATTCAGCAGGATGGCCTAAGACTGCCCGGTCTTTCTGAAATGATGAACACCTGAGGGGCTGGAGGACTAGTACAGCCATTAGAGGCCCTGAGTTCAACTTCCCAGCACCACATAGGCTGGTTGTGGTGCACTGTTGTAATTCTAGCACTCAGGAGACTGAAGCAGGAGGACTGGTATGAGTTCAAGACCGCCTGGGTTACATAATGAGTTCAGGACCAGACTGAACTGCAGAGCAAGATCTTGTCAAAATGAAAAACAAAACAAAACTGAAAAGTGACATATCTACTAATAGGCTGGGTGTGGAGGGGGTGAATTTTTTTTTTTCCATTCTTTGCTGTCCCAGCTCCAGAAGCCTGGGGAAATAAGCGAGGATGCTGGGCTCCTGGTGAGGCTTGCAACCCAGACACTACTTGTCCTGATGAATTAAAAGAATATTTGAAGACCATAGCCAGGGACAGCACACTTTCACTTAACTAAATTGATTACAGCACCGACTCGCCTAATAGTTTGGGAAGGCAGGCTGGCTTCCTCTGACTGTGGGCTCTCAGGGGGGCTGTAGAGGAGCTGGGCACCCATCAACACAGGCTTGAGTTGGATGTGGGCAGGTGGGCCGGCTGACACCCAGGAGCTCAAGCACATCAGTCAGCCACGGGAGACAGACTGTCACTATGGGGAGCAGGAAAGAGCTAAGGGAGGGGAGCCTGCCCCGCTAGTGATGCCACAAATTCTGCAACGCACCTGTGGGAGCAGGGCAGAGAATCCTCTTTGAAAGCGAAGGATTACAGTATGGTGACTCCCGCTGGCCTTGACTCCTTTCTTCTAGACGCTAACTTGACTCACCGCCTCCCGGGATGCTGCTTGTTACAGCTGCTCCACAGTTGCTGCCCCGGTGGTGGCTACTGCTTCAATTTCCTCTAGCTTCCTCGCTAGAAGACTCCATCCCTCCTTTGGCACAGCCATGGGCGGCAGCCACTTGCCCCCTTGCTTTGAAGCAAGGTGACAGGATAGTCTCGGCATCCCGGCTGGTGTTACTGGCAAAGTGATCCAAAAAGCCCTTCGCTGCCTCTTGTGTCCCCCGACCCCAAACTCCCGCTTACTCTTTACGTCCTCTTACCTGGCGCTCACCGCCTCTCCTACTTTGCCATGCAGCGGCGGTGCGTGACTACTGACCTCGGGCCGCGTCCTGTCGGGTTCTGGGACAGAGGCCGGGTACTGCAGTTCTGCTACAAAAGTTGACTCCAAACAGAGTTCCAGTGGGTATTTAAATGGGTATTTAAGCGGCGCTGTAAGGAACCCTGGCTGCCCTGTACTTTGCGGGGCCGGGGTGCCCCCTCCCTGCCCCTGGGGACTCAGCGGGGCTGACTGCACTTCTCCCTGCAGGCCCTTCCTCACCCACCACACGCCGCCTGTGGCTCCTTGGCCCAGCGCCCGTCCGCAAACTGACCGTTCCCACCTGACGAGGGTGTCTCACACACTTAGCAAACTAACCTGTGAAAATCCGATCGTTCAGTACTTTGCTCCAGCCTCCCTCCCTCATCCAGCTCTTCCTTGTCCCTGTTCCCCCACATCCTATTTTCTCAGCCCCCTGTCCCCTTGTCCTCCCCGGGGTGCCTCCTCTTTCTCCCTACTCCTTCCGCCCCCTCCGGGTCGGCGCAGTAGGTAAAGGGCGAGGAAGGGAGCAGAGGGGTTCAGGGGTCCCAAATGCGGCGGGTTCCGGAGGCCGGGGTGAAGCGGGCTCCGGAGGGACGGCCACGTCGGGTGGGGGGCGGCCGGCCAGCCGCTCCGCCCGTGACCTTGAGCAGGGGGCGGCGCCTGCGCCCGGGGCGCGCCGAGGGTCCCGGTCGCCCCGCCCCGCCCGCGGCCCCGCCCCCGCGCGTCTCCGCCCCTCACTGCAGCGCCGCGCGCGGCCCGCCCCGCCCTCCACCGCGGCGCGGATGCCCAGCTCAGCAAGTCTTGCGGCAGAGGCACGTCGAAGCCGAGTTGCGGCCGGCGGAGCGGGGACTCCGCGCCGGGGAGCGGGCGCCGCGGCCGAGCCGCAGCCTGCGCCCCTCCGCGCGGGAGAGCCGGGCTTCTCCTGACTCCTCCGGGACGCTCGCGGTGAGTCCGCACCCCGCCCGCGCGAGCCCACCTCCCCTCCAAAGTTTGATCTCTCCTCCCGGGGATCCGAGCGGCCGGGGCGACAGCTGGCTCTCGAGAAGTGGGTGGGGTCGAGAAGTTTGAGGTCAGGGGGGCGACGCTCGCGCCGTCTTCGGGGGAGTTGGAGCGTGGCCGAGGGACGGTTCTCGGGGGCGCCGGGTGCGGACCGCGCTCCTCCACGGTCTCCCGTGAGGAGCTTCCGACAGACAGCCGACGGCCCCTGCGCCCTCCGGCTCTGCGCCCCGGGCTCCCACCCCGCAAGAAGGCGCCGTCTCCCCTGCTCAGGCTCCGAGATCCCTGGCCCTGCCGTCGTGGGAGGAGTGGAAAGGGTCTGCGAGCTCTGGGAGCCGGGACCCTGGATCAGGGAGGCTGCGAGGCCACGCCACAGGGACTGTCTGAAAGCGAGGGTCAAGTGGAGCGGGTCCAGTGACGCTGGGGGATGGCGGCGCCCCTGCCTCCCTCCAAATCTCATGACTCAGCACCACCTAGGTAGGACAGCCGGCCCCTGCATCAGCCCTCGCCCCCAGATGCAGACAACCCCTCTCCCCCTTCTGGGTCTTTCCATTTACCTTTCCCCCTCCCCTCCCCACCGCCTCAATCAGAGAGCACACAGGTTTTTTAAATTTTAACTAAGAGGAGCTGTTACCTTTCCTCCTCCGCGGGCAAGACGCCCGTGCTGTCCTTCCCACATTCCACAGGTGCCCGTACTGCCCCCAGCCCATCAGGCATGAGGGTCTCCCCTCTGACACCCCCCCCCCTTCTCTGGCACGTGCACACCCTCTACCCGGTGCAGAGGAAGAAGCCGATGTAAGGACAGAGAAGGTGCTGGGCACTTCAGTGAGGGAGGGCAGTGGCCAGCTGGAGAGAGGAGGCCCAGATTGGAAAGGGGTGGGCATGAGGGTGAGCGCCCCAGCAAAGTGGAGTGGGGGTCTGGCCAGAAGACCGGGGACAGGTTCTCCACGCCCTCTGTGCTGCTGCTGGGACATGGTGTCTCCCAGGTGTAATAGATTGTCTTCCATCCAGTGTCCCCTGCTCTTAATAACCTGGGCACTACATCACAGGGGGTGACAGTGAGGATGGCCCTTAGTCCTTCCAGCCATTTCTGGCCATATAGTCTGGGACCAACCAGCCTTCGGGCTGCTGGAAACATCTCTGAACAGCAGAGGTGTTGGGGTGGGGGTAGGTGGGCAAAACAAACAAAAAACTCCTGCTGGATGCTCTTGAGGCTTAGCCAGAGGGGCCTATGGGAGGGGACTGGGCAGCTCTGATGCAGTAGAACGTGCCTGGCGTTCTGGCCAGCAAGCGGTGGCCTGGCAGGAACTGCAAGCTGCAGCGTGTCAGGGCTGGAAGGGGTGAGTCAGCGTCAGGGGTCCACACCTGGCACACTGTGGCTTGGTCTCAGGTGTGCAGCCCCAGCCCTTCTTCATTTCTCCTGGGAATGGCCAGTGACAGCCGAAGCCCCGCTACTGTGCTTCTCTCCCTTGGTGTGGCCTGTCTCTGCCCTTCTTGGCTTCCATACACATCCCGGGCATGGTCCTTGAGGACTCCTGTTTTCTCTGAAAACCTCTTGGGCTTAACCCTGGCCACTTCCCCTCTGCACCTGTCCCACCTGGAGGAGGGAGGGGGAAAGCGTGGGCGGTGCTCTAATTACAGCCTCACCTACACCTGGCTGGTGGTCCCTGGAGGAAAAGAGACCGCTGTGATGTGAGCTTTGCTCAGCACTCCACAGCTTTTACCAGGAAGCCTGGGGTCTTTTTTTTTTTGTAGAGTGGGGGGGTTTATGGAAGCAATTTCTTCTTTTGGATTTGGGGCCTGGCATTCATAGAACAAAAGCAGGGGAAGGAAAAAGGTGTTGGCATTTGTAGACGCTGCCATTTCCCCACAGAAGAGTCTAACTGGCATCTCCTATGACTGGAGCTAGTTTTTATTCCTGGACAAAGCGTGTACATCACGGAAGACCTGCCAGGCCTGACAGCTCCTTGCCAGAGCTGGGTCTGGGCCTCCCAAACTGCAGTGCGGCTGGAGATCATTCTAGCCTTTTCACCCTCAGGCAGCTTCCAGGCAGGTGCAAAGGCTGCTGGAGCGCTGCAGAGTTGGGAGCTGGGGCTTCGGAGATGGATGGAGAAGCCTCCTCCCTGCCAGGTGACCCCAGTACTCCCTACCCTAGGCATATGTGACCTTGAATGGCTTCTACTTGATTTTTGTCCTGTCCCAGCTGGGTGTCCTCTTTCCTCCCTGGTACGCCTGTGCAGAATCTCCATGGGATTGTGGGGGACAGGACAGAGGGACAGCAAATGGGCTGGAGACAGGGATCCAGGAAGAACCGTGAGGATGTGGGGGGCAGGCGGGGGCTTGGTGGGGGGCAGGCAGGGGCTCAGTGGGTGAGAAGAATGGCACATCGTTCTCTTCCCTGTGCTGAGGCATCCTCATGGGTGAGGGAAGGCTGTGTCTGAGTAGGAACGCTGCTTGCTTCACTTGGCTTTGGGGTTTGCTGTGTGGACTTCCTGATCTAGGCAGGTTCTAGCTCATGCTGAATTTGCTTGTCTTGAGCTCGATGATCTGGGTGGTAAGGATACCCTTGAAGAAATGGGACTGCCAGCCGGAGGGGGCAGCATTAGGCTTTCACACACTGGTGGTTGAAACAGGACGCAGCAGCACACAGGCCAGGAGCCGAGCAGGCCTGGATTCAAATCCCCAGTCTACTATTATAATGTGTGTAACATTATTCACTTATTCATGAAACAAAGATTCTGTTAGCACCTATTTTGTGCCATTGTAGGTGCTGTGGATACAGCAGCAAACCCACCAGACAATCCCTGCCATTCTAGGTTTTGCATTCTACTGGGCCTAGGCCGGTGTCTTAGCTACTCTGACCATCTGTTTCCACTTTCATTCAGTTATTATCTTCACCATCTCCTCTTCCTTTTGTGGTCCTGAGGATCCATCCCAGGGATCACTGAGCTGCAACTCCAGCCCTTTTTTAAAATTTTAGTTTGAGATAGGATCTCACTAAGTTGACCAGGTTGGCTTTGAGATTTTGATCTCCCATGTCAGGCTCCCAAGTAGCTAGAATTTCAGTCATGTGACATCATGTGTATACTTTTCTAAGAGACAATTTAGTAACCATAGACTTATAGCTTGGGATCCTTTTGGTTCTGCTAGTTGCCCTACTTTTGGGCAGGTTAATCATATTCTGATTTTCAGTCTTCCCATCTGTAGAGTGGAGCTAAAACTGTGACATACGTCGCTTTTGATGAAGATTAAGTGAATTATTTTCTATAAGGTTGTTAGAATAGCCTAATGCAGGTGAGAGTCACATTGTGTTTTCCGTCATTATGTTGTCTGTAGGCTCCCTGTGGCCCTTTCCTACCCCACAAATGGATCCTTCTTGGTTCTGTAGCTGGAGGGAGCCTTTTCCACTTCCTTTCATCTTGTCCCAAGGGAAGGAGCTGCTATAACTGCCTTGGTGGCCATTCATTCCAGTATTTTGTCTCTCTAAATTTCAGGTGGTTATTCTTTATGCTTCACAGGCTATTTCTTACCAAACTCTAGTTTCTAGGAAAGATTTGTCCGAGCAATCCTTCATTTTTATCCTTGGAATAGACAGTTCAAAGAAGTAGCCAGGATAATGGATAAATTTGAATATAGGCTGAGAAGAACCTGAGCAGTCAGCGTGAGTCTGGCCTCCGGGGAGCACCCAGCTGGTAGGCCCTCCCTAGAGGCTGTCTTTAAGATTAAACACCAAGAAGGACTCCCCAGAAGATGGGAAAGAGCTGCTACAGAGCTTGCTTCCTGGATGATTTACAGATGAGGACTGAGTCCCCGACCTGACCAGTGCCAAGGATCAGGAGGCTGGATTCTGGAGGTTCTGTCTAGATCTAACCACTTATGAAAGTAGAATAGATTCATGGGGCCCCTGAAAATAACTCTGTACCTTAGAGCATTCTGATGCTTGCAGCAGCCCCCAAGACTGGGGTGTAGGGACAAGAAGGAAAGGGGAGATACCTTGCTATTAGGTCAATAGGAGCCTTTCTTTGACCCCTTTATCTGAGGACGTCAAGATTTCAGCTTCTGATGTTGGTGATGCTTAACCATTAGGCATACAAAAAAGTATATCCAGCAGGGCACAGTGGCATGTATTTGTAATCCAGCTTCTTGGAAAGCTGAGGCAGGAGGATCCCAAGTTTGAGATGAGCCTGAGCAACTTAGCAAAGCCCTCTCAAAATCAAAGAGGTCTGGGGATATAGCTCAGTAGGAGAGTGTCCCTGGTTCAAACTTTAGAACTAGGAAAAAGAAAAATGCATAGCTAATGTGAGCTGTGCATGGCATGCAGACAGAACTCGGAGTCCCTTGCCATCCCTACCTCTTGCCCACCTATTCCATGATCCAGCCGTTCAGAAAGGCCCCTGTCCCTGCAGCCCTCACAACTAGGGTGGGTCTTGGAGCAGTCGTCTCTGTCCCATTTTACAATGAAGAAGCAAAGACCCAGAGAAGTGATATGAGTTGTTCAAATTCTCCAGGCCATAGGCACTTGGAGGAACAGTTGCTGGTTGATCAGACGTTGTTCTGCCCTTCTTCATCTGTTCTGGTCAGCTCTGCTTGTAGCATGACCCAGAGAATGTGGTCTCAGGGTCTTCAGAGCCCCTGGGAGACGAGGTCATTAATGCTTCATGGATAAGCAAGGAGACTGGGTACCTGAAATCAGGCCTCAGGTTTTTTTTTTTTTTTTAAATTACGCAGTGATCCCTTGAGTAGTTTTCTTGGGTCTTTCTCTAAGAGCTCTGCCATCTTTATCAGGAGCACCTGCTCTGAAGGAGGTAGGGGAGTCATTTTGGACAGACCAGAGTCAACAGTGGGGCACCCAACTGAGTCTGAGGTACCCCTAGCTTCACCAGCCTTCTCTGTAATGAGGTGCAGATGCTCCATGAATCCTGACAGGCATGTGTGGGTGCATGTGTGTGTGTGTGCCCACACCCTTGTGTTTGTACCTAGGTATGCAGGTATATGTGTGTTAGGAGAGGAGTTATTTGCGAAGACAGGAGAAATGGGAGCTAATCTAGGTCCGCTTGTCCTTCAGAGTCCATGCTTAAGGAGGCAGACTTCATGGGACTTGCAGCCTAAAAACCAACCTGTTTCTTCCAGATTTCCTACATCCTCCTCTTTTCCCTCTGCTTTCCATTCAGCTGGACTAAACCCCTACTCTGTGAAGGGCACCAGAGATATAAAGGGAGATTAAAATAATTATAGGTTCCGTATCACCTGCAGCTCCCCAAGGCCAGAGCATGGGTTCCTTCTCCTCTCCTGGAGCCCCTCACGCCCCACACCCAGGGAGCATTCATGATGGCCGGAATGGGGAGGCAGGGCTCCCAGTTGCTTCTCCAGCTCAGAATGGCTGCCTGTTTCACTTTCTCCTGTTCTCTTGCACAGAAACAAGGCCCCAGTGCCTCATGATGGAACAGTCTAGGACCCTGGGAGTCAGGGAGGCTCCCCTGTGGCATTTGTGAAAAACAGGTGCCTTGGAGTGGGGCTGTGAACCCATAAGCTATAGAGAGTCTTGGCAGGGCTTCCCAAAATTGGGTTGATGTGGTGGTTCTGGAATGTAGCAATTAGGGAATATCGTAATTAGAGGTGGAATTTATTCATTACTACTCCATGCATCTTAATATCAAGTGTAAGTGGTTGTAACTATGAGCATGGCACTAGGGAGATGGGAAAATCAAAATGAATGAAAGGATGGCATAAGGGGGCCTAGGGGCTGAGGATGAGACTGGGAGGAGCTTAACCCTTTCCATGACCTGAAGAGCAAATGACCTGAAGGTTGGGGCAAGGCCAGCAATCCATTGTGTCTGCAAAATGGTGAAGGCAAATCGCCCAGGCTCACTCTGGGTCTTCTTTTTTATTGTTTTAATCTTTAATTGTATTTAGTAGTTGGATATAATTATGGGATATAGTGTGAAATTTTAATACATATATACAACGTGTAATGATCAGATCTGGGTGGTTGGCATATCTGCCATCTCAACCATCTATCATTTCTTTGGGTTGGGAACATTCACCATTCTTTCTGGAACGCTAGGCCTTCCATATGCTTCTTCAGCTCAGGTTGCTTGATATAGGTTGAGGGAGCTGTAATGGCAGCCGGCAGGGAGAGGCTGCAGGAAAGAAGGGCAGCCTGGGTGTGGGGGTACGAAAGAGTAGACAAGGGGGTGGGGGAGACAGAGAAAGAGAAAGAGAGAGAGAAATAATCCCTCCCCCTTCCCATTTTTGGCCCTCCCACCCCTCCTCATTTCCCCAACTGCGACTATCAGACCCATTTGGTTCTATAAAATGCTTGTATTCTTTCTGCCTCTTCTCCCCACCCCCCAACATACATAGGCTCCATTTCTTCTAAAGTCAAGCAAAGCAAGATACAGGGCCCAAGGATGGTGCCTGTTTTCCCTCTCTAGAATAGACATGGCCTCCTCAGGGTCAGCCAGTCCTCTGGGTTCCAAGGATGTTCCGGATAGACCCTCTTCCCCAAAGGCTAGAAGGCTTGAGAAAAACAGCTTTTCTTCACCATTGATTCTGGTCTGAACTAATGATCCATGTGTGCTGGGTCTGTGATTCCTGTTTTGAAAAGTGAGCGGAGAAAGAGCTTTTATGCACTTGTGGAAAGGAAGTTTTTGCTTTCTGAAGAAGAGAAACAGTTTGAAGGCGTGTGGATGGGGCCTGGAGAGGGAGCTCAGTTGAGGATGATAAAGGCCCTTGAGGGCTGTCTCTCCTGTGTGAATTGGTAGAAAAGCTTATTTAACAAACACACAAATCTTTATCTTCATCCTTCTCAGAATTCTGTGGTACCCTCTTTTCAAGTGTGGATCCTTCCTTGTACCAACCCAGGTAACCGAAGTCCCAGGCTCAATGAAGGATCTGCAGCCAAGTGCTAGGAGGGACAGAGACTGGGAAAGAAGGCTCGTCCACTCTGCAGCTCTAGAACATAGGCCGGATGGACAAAAGCCTGTTAATTAAATGTTGCAGGGGCCTTCATGGAGGCAAACTTGGGACTGAAATTCAGCCTCACCCCTGGGAACCAAGAAAAGTTAGCAGTAAACCTTGGAAAGCTCAAGGGTGACATGTGGCTAGGATCCGTGTCAGCAGGAAGCATGGAGTTAATTGGCAAGGGGAGGGCTCCCTCTCCCAGTGTGAATCTCCCATGAGGAGGAAAAAGCATCACATTAATAAGGCTGCCCTGGTTCCAAATCAATCTTGGCATTGCAGGAGGCAGAGGGGAAACAGAGCCGAGAAATTGGATTAGCTCTTTGATCCTGGGAGCTATGCTGGCTGCAGTGGGAGGCAGAGAGGGATTTCTGAGCCTGCCATTGGCAGCCCAGCTGTAGGGGTCTGAGGCTGCCAGGGAGGCCTGATCTCCATCTCCAACACTTCTGCTGGTGGAGAGGCAACAGGGTATCCTGAGGGTCACAGTAATACTGTGACTGGGAATCATGTGGCCTAGGCTTAAATCAAGACTGCTACTTCTGCTGGTGTATCTCTAACAAAGTTATTTAAACTTTCTGAGCCTCAGTGTCCTCTGAAAGTAGGTCTAGCAATGCACAGTGGACATATGGCCTTTGTGAAGATTACATAAGTGTCTTATGGCAGCTTCTCAAAGCGTAGTCCACAGATCTCTGGGAATCCTCAAGAATTTTTTTCAGAGGAATCACTAAAGTCAGGACAGTTTTGATAATAAGATTAAAGTTGTTGGCATCTTCATTTTTGGCAGTGTTAGTACTAAAGTAATGATGGCTGAAACTGTTGGTACCTCAGTATGATCAAGATTACTCTTGATTCTACAGTACACATTTTTTATTGTTCACTCTGTTGAGAAGTATGCAAAAATATTTTTGCATAGTTCAGTACAGTATTTTCAGAAACAAAAAATAAAAATTGGAATCTAAACACTGAGTTGCAAGCTAAACTAGCCACTTTTTTTCATGGAACATCATTTTAACCAGAGAGAATTACATATCGACAAGCTATCATTGTTCAACTTTGGTGCTGAGTGCATATTTTTGCAAAAGTGAATGAGCCTGTCACCTTAAATAAATAAACAAAGGCTGAAATTTATTGCCACTGGTAAAACTCAGGCTTTTAAGCAAAAGTTAGAAATTCTGGGAAACTCACATCTACTGCTGTGCAAAAGACTTTTTGAGATCAGATCAGTGGGCATATAGGTAGATGTGATTTGTGAATATTGATTAGGGTAGTTTGTCAATATCTGGAAACAGAACAAATCGTCTTCAAAAGGATGCAGGGAGATCTCACATTCAAGCCCAGACTGAGCAACTTAGTAACTAAATGAGACTCTGTCTTACACTCCTCTAAAAAAAAAAGGCTGAGGGTGTAGCTCAATGTGAAGGCCTTGGGCTCCATCCCCAGTAACACACACACACACACGCACGCACGCACGGTATAAAATCATATTCATCTAAACTATTTACCCCAAGTGCAAGGTTTTAGGTTCTACATTGTTAGTAATTATGCCACATGATTGAGTTTCGATGTTATGTCAAAGAAGAATATTCACAGTGATATAAAAAGGCTTCATTAATACTGCTACCCATGGATGGTGGTACATGCCTGTAATTACAGCTACTTAAGAGGTTGAGTCAGGAGAATTGTGAATTTGAGACTAACTTGAGCAATTCAGCATGACCCTGTCTGAAAATAATTTTTCTTTCTTTTTTTTTTTTTTGAGACAGAGTCTTGCTCTGTAACTCAGGCTGGTCCTGAACTCACTGGTATAGCCCAGGCTGGCCTTGGACTCAGGACAATCCAGCTGCCTTGGCCTCCTGAGTGCTGGGATTACAGGCATGTGCCACCCTGCCCAGCTTATGTGGTGCTGAGAAATCGAACTCAGGGCCTTGTGCTTGCAAGACAAGTGCTTTAACTGCTGTGCCATTCCCTCCAGCCCCTCAGAAAATTTTAAAATGGGCTGAAAAGGAGCTACGTGATAAGCCATGTACCTAGCATGAAGGAGGCTCTGGTTTCAATGTTCCAGCAGAATACAAAACAGCTGCTTTCTCCCTACACTTCTGTGTGAGTCTGTATTTTCTTCTTATGCCAATCAAGGCAACTTACTATGACAAAATGAACCTATGGGAGAATCCAGCTGTCTTCTAATAAACTACACACGGAAGACATTTGCAAAGATGTAAAATGAAGCTTTCTTATTAGATAAAACTTTAGGGTTTATTTCCACCTTGGAAAATCTAATTACTTTTTACTTAAATATTTTGTGCTTACATGTACTGAATTTATTGGTTTTTCTGAGCTAGTAATTTAAAAATTAGTCACTTTTAACTTATATTAGGGTAAATTTTGGTAGCTATAACCTGTATAAGCTCATGCTCTTGGGAAGCCCTCAGTCCATGGGTGTGGGGACCAAAAGGCTCACAGCCCAGCTGAGTGCGGGGCACATAGTTCATGCTGAAGAAGTCTTCTGCTTCCCCAGCGCTCTCAGCTTCCTAGGATTTGGTCTCACAGAGCAGAACTTGGAGGTGATCTCTGTGTCTCATGTCCAGGTCGCCTGGCAGTCCAGAGCTGGGGTGCAGGAGTCTCTGGGTGCTTCTAGCCCAACTAGCTTTAGGTAGCCACAGGAACTGAGGCTCCTTCCAAGGGTGCTTTTCTTGGAGTTTGGGGAGAAGAGTGTTTTAACTGCCCTAACCCCCTTCTTCACGAAAGCCTTCCCCTGTCTTGCATATTGGGATTTTTTTTTTTTTCCTTTTGAGACAGGGTCTCACTCTGTAGGCGAGGCTGATTCTGAACTCACTATATAACTCAGGCTAACCTTGAAGTCATGGCATTCCTCCTGCCTCAGCCTCTCAAGTGCTGAGATTATAGGCATGCGCCACCACAGCCGGCTTTTTATGGTGCTAGGGAATTGAACAGGACCTTGTGTTTGCTAGCAAGTGTTTTAACTGCTAGGCTATTCCTTCAGCCCTGTATTGGTATTCTTAATATTGGGATTCACTTAGGCTTCTGTTTAAAAAAAAATGATTTTGAAGCTTTTAAAACGTTCTAAAACTCTGTAGTCCAAGTATCTTTAAAAGACAAAGTCCAGAAAGGAGAAGTGACTTCTGATAAAATACATAGTAAATAATGATGTCAGCAAGGATCTGGGCAAGACTGATGCAGGGGACAGTCTGGTGAGGCTGGGGCACACCTCAGCACATAGAACCCAGTGGTGTGCAGTAAGAACTCAGCAAAGGACCATACATGGACCCAAATGCTTCCCTGTGCATTATCTTACCTTTATAACAACCCTGAGCTCTATAGAGGTCAATTTAATAGATCATATTGTTACTTTTTTTAAAAAAAGTGTTGCTCGTAACAGAGATACATGTACACCCATGTTCATTGCAGCACAACTAACAATAACTAAAATATGAGAGACACCAAAATACCTATCAACAGACCAATGGATACACAAACTGTGGTATTTATGCACAATGGAACATTATGCATCTATAAAGTCCAACAGCGTGGAGGCTTTTGCAGGTGAATGGAGGAAACTTGAGACCATCATGCTTAGTGAAGTGAGTCAGAAGCAGAAGCGAATTGAATTATCGAATGGTCTCTCTGATATGAGAAACGCAGATCCCAGATCACAATTATCTCACAGAGCTTAAAGTGAAAAATAATGGGGAAGGGGGTCGGGGGATGAGTTGTGGGAATGGGTAGGGGGTGGATCGAAAGGAAAGTGGGGAAGGTCTTGGAACCTTGACTAGATACGAATGTGCACAAAATGTCCAAAACCAATGTAAACCTTAAATTTTCCACTTATCAATAAAATGGGGAAATAAATTAAAAAAAATTATTGCTGAGGATGGAACCAGGACCTTTCTACTGAGCTACTTCTCTAGCCCCCCTTTTTTATTTTTTATTTTTGATAGGGTTTCTAGTGGTTGCCTGCTTGAATTTATAATCCTCCCATGTTGGCCTCCCAGAGTGCTGGGATTACAGCCCTGCACCATCGGGCCTGGCTTATCACCTGTTTAAAGTGTACAGTTTAATGGTTTTACTACATTTAAAGCATTCCACAGCTGTTACTATGATGCACTTTGAGAGCATGTGATATTATAAACCCATTTACAGAGGGAAACGGAAAGGTGAAGTAAATGTCCTCAAGTGAGTGGTAGAATCAACACCCCGATTCAAGTCTGTCTGTCTCCCAGTGCCACACTCCCTCTAGCTGCCCATGCCAAAGAAGAGTGCCAAGCAGTCTATTGCTTGGTGACCATAGATAAGTCCTGCCACCGTGGGACTCTGTCTGCAGCTGGTCATGTCAGTCTGGATTGGTCATGGATCCTGCCCACATAGCCCTGTATGTGCTGAGGAAATCTTGATCTTGGCCTCCTCAGTAGAACTGCCCATATACAAGACACATAAGCCTCCTTTTTCTTACAGGAAACCTGAAGCTCTTTGTTGAGTAGGGCCCCTAAGGGTCTGGGAAGGAATATCTCCAGGAAGTGAAATTGGTTCTTAGTGCTGGTGACCCCAACAGGGAGGAAGTTCCATCTCCTGTGTAGCCACATTCCTCCTGTGGCTCTGAGTGACTGTTTCCTCTTCCTCTACGTCCTTCCTCTCCTCCTACTCTATGAGTCTGGGATGGGGGTGAGGTGTCCATGTACCTAGATCAGAGAAAAGCTGAGAGCTGGATGTGGAGTTATGGATGATGTCTACCTTGAATACCTGCTGTTGTAATTAAGATTCACCACCCCGATACTCAAGTCTCAGAGATAATTGTCCTTCTCACAAGAAGACCAGGCAGTCTTCAAGTCTCTTCTGTGGCTTTTGTGGTTCCTGCTCTGAGATAATGTGGTCAGCTCATTGTGGAACGACAAGTGGAGGGGAGGTCAGGGAGCCACTGGAGGGCAGTGGAAGAGCCAGCTGCAGGTTGGGGTCTGGTGTCTACACCTGTACATCTGGCTTAATGGGAGCGCAGGGCTGGTTAATTGATTGGCCTGACACATGACTTCTTTCCTTGCCTGCCCTGCTGCTGAGGTGCCTCTCTCAGTAGGGGATACTTCCTGTACCCATTTTAGAATAGGAACGGGGAAAGAAACACTGTAAAAAACGGGGAGGAGGGAACAGCTTTATATGGTGATGAAGAATCAAACTCAGGGTATTTCACTTAGGAGGCAAGCACTTTAACCACTGTGCCATTTCTCCAGTCCCATTCTGTGCTTTGTCCTAGAGTGGTAAGATTTTTTTTTGTGTGTGTGTGCCAAATGGCAAAGGAAAATTCAGAAAATTCCCTGTTTGTCTTTTTAGTGGAAGAGCCAGGATTTGCATTGGAATCCCTGGATCTTTCTTGTGGGACCCCAGCCAGGGCCTCAGAGACACCCTTCCTTAGGTCTGGCTCATTCATTCAAGCAAGCAGCAAGCAGTCATGGAGCTAGCACCCTGTGCTACAGGGATGATAGAAACAAAATAGACTGTCCCTGCCCCCGTGGCCCTCATAGTCTAAGGAAAATAAGACATTAAACAAACATCATGCAGCTGTTTGTTTAATTATACCTGTGACTATTAGCATAAAGCAAGAAATGCTTAATGCTGCACAGGTTCAGAGTGGGGACATGGTCACCATGATTTCATGGGCTATGGAGAGGACAAAGGCATTCCTGGGCTTCTTTTCATGGGGCATTAGGCCCATTCCCTCACACTGCCAGCATGTGAGCACCTGGAGCCACATGTGACAACACACCTGGTTAGGGTTCATGGGAAGAGTTTTCAGACAGCTTCTAGGTTGTAATGAGCAGGAGTCCCCAACCCCCAGGCTACAGACAGCTTGTAGTCCATGGCCTTGGAAGAACTGGGCCACTGGGACAGATGAGCAGCGAGCAGATGAGCGAAGCTCTGCCACCTGTCAGTGCACTCCTGTTAGGTTCTCCTGCTGCTGCTGATTGACAGGAGGCGGAGCTTCACTCCCCACCTCCCTCCTGCTGCTGCTCCCCCTTCTCAAAGCTGTCCAACAACCTACTGCATAACAGGTAACCTCTTGGCCTTGGGAAAATGGTCTTCAACTAAACAGGTCCCTGGTGTCAAAAAGATGGAGGAGTACTGGTAAATTGGATTGAAATTTCTAGCTCTGCCTCTAATTCTCCGAATGACCTTGAGCTTGTTACTTTTCTTTGTATCTGTTGCATTCCCATAAAAAGAGGAGATTTGACTGGGAAAAAAATCCCTGATGTTCCTTTCCAAGTCCCAGAAAATGTCAGAGGTTTCCAAGGAAAAAATGCAGTTCTTCACCTGGAGATGGAGAAATCAGGAACAGGGTTCTCGGTCATTCACCTAGACAGCACAGAGAGGGCATAGAGCAAGCCAGCCTTGGGGGATCGTGGCCCTTAGGAACACAGAGAAGCGGACATGGCCAGTATGGCCCCGAGTGACTGGGAGAAGGCGGCGGCTATGCTGAGAAAGGAGCGGGAGGGGTGATAGAAAACCACGGCAAGCAGCGTCTCAGTCAGGTCTAAGCAGTACTTTATTATCCAGCTAAGGCAGGTGATCCGAAAGTCTGTATGGAAGAGTGTCAGATGGATGCTCCAGAGAAGCAGAGAAAGAATTTTTCAGCAAGAGACGGTTATGTCGAGGCAGGGCCAACAGATGACCTTGCAAGGTCCCTTCCTCAGACAAGTCCATGAATCTCTTCTCCTGCTGCCGCGGGTGTCAGCACTGTCTGGGTGTCTGTGAAAGAAAGATGTCAGGTCCTCTTGGAAATGAGTTTTTGAGCATAAACTATCCTCAATTCATGTCTGTCCGTGACACATGTGGTTAACTGTGCACTTGTCACACTCAATCAAATCCAGTCCAATTACACCTTTGCTCTCTTGTCCTGCTGTAATATAAATATGGCTACTGAGGAGTGTATTAGTTGCTGGCGACTTGGGAACTGGAAGGCTGGACTTGGGGCCTATGCAGACCTGGGAATTTTATATTTCAGACCTAGAAACAAAGGCTAAAGATGGGTTCCTTGAGGCTGAGGGATGGGGCAGCCTGTAAAGCCACCTTCTCAGGGGCCCAGATCAAGAGGACGGGGCAGATACTTTCCCAAGGGTCCTTTATGTCCTTGAATGTTTTTCATTGTTGCCAGTGACATGTGTGCAGGTAGTGGAGTGTGTTGCACTCATGCCTGTGTCTGCTTGGAGATTATGACAGGTCTAGTGACACCATGCTCCCCGCTTCTACAGAGAAACAGGCTGTGTATCTTTACAATGATTTATGTTGTTAGAAAAGCAATCAGTTACCCTATAGCATGGAGAATTTCAGGTAAATATAAAGAGGAATTTTCCAAAACACTAAACATCAACATTGTAACAGAAGACAAAGCAGCTGGTGAGACATCCTTCAAGTCTGATATAGGACAAGCACTGGGAAAGGATAAATTGATCATCAAGTTTCCTTTCATACCAGCATTTGTGTGAGTGTGGGTATGGACAGGCAAGGGACAGTTGAATGTGTGTGCAGTTGTCAGCCAGAAAGCTGGTGTTCAGTGAATGTGTCAGAGAAGAGGGGGAGCAAAAAAGAGGAAGAGGAGGAAGGAGGGTAGGGAAGAGAGGAGAGGTGCTTAGGAAAGGAAGAGGGGAGAAAGAGGAGAATGATGCTGGATATAAGAGGGCTTAGTACGGTGGAGTCATATTTATCAGTGACACCATGTCATCTCTGGTCAGGTGGTGGGGTAGATGTGTGAATCTGGATACTTCAGTTATGGGAGTCCAACCTGCAATAGAATGTGCAGGTATGCCCCATGACCACCGGCTGGTGTGGGCAGAGATGTCTGCTTAAAGTCAGGAGCCAGGGCTGGAGGAATGGCTCAGTGGCTAAAGTGCTTGTCTAGCAAGCACTATGCAAGCACTAAGTACCTGAGTTCACATCCCCAGAATCACATAAGCTGGATGTGGTGGTGCACACCTATAATCCCGGCACTCAAGTGGCTGAGGCAGGTGGACTGTCCTGAGTCCAGGGGTAGCCTGAACTACATAGTTCAGAATCAGCCTGGACTAGAGTGAGATCCTGCCATAAATAAAGTCAGGATGCCGGACTGGGGGGGGGGGGGGATGGCTCAGAGATTAGAGTGCTGCCTAGCAAGTGCAAGGCTCTGGGTTTGATTCCCTAGCACCACATAAACCGAACGTGGTGGTGCATGCCTGTAATCCCAGTACTTAGGAAGCTGAAGCAGAAAAATTGCTGTGAGTTTGAGGAAGATTGCTGTGAGTTTGAGGTCAGCCCGGGGTCCATGTGAGTTCAGGACCCTCTTGGGCTACAGACTGACTGAGACCCTGTCTCAAAAACAATTTTTTTAAAGTCAGGATGCTGTGTGTCTCCTGCTCCTTCAGATGTGGTTTGTTTATACATGCTAAATATTTGCCCACCAACAAGCCACAATTCTTCAGCCTTATAATTGAATAGGAGCAAAGAGCCCAGAACTTGTGAGGAATACAGCTTCTAGATTCATTTAGCAGAGACTTTTTTTTTTTTGAGACAGTGTCTTGCTCAGCAGTCCATCATGGTCCTGAACTCACAATGGAGTTATGATGTCCTCAGGCTCCCAGAAGTCCTCCTGCCTCATCCTCATGAGTGCTGGTAGTACAGGCATGCACCACCACACCCAGCTTATGTGGCGCAGGGTAATCAAATTCAGGGCCTTGAGCTTGCTAGGAAAGCCCTTTCACCACTGAGCTCTTCCTCTAGCCCCCACCACAGACTTTAGTCTGGAGCTCAAGGTCAGCTCAGCTCCTCCTTTTCTGACACATCTGACACTCCAGATGTTTCCAGGGGCAGCTCTGGATTGATGCTAGAAAATCCAACAACTTCATCTGAGGTTACTTTGCCAGCGACAGAAAAGAAATAGATGATGCACTTGATATTTTGGGGGTGGGGTGGGAAAGAGTGAATCCTTAAAATTTTATTTGAAGGACCCACAAAAGGGTTACAGTTATAATCTTAGACTTTGGAAGTATGACTTGAAATATCCTGATATTAGGCTCAGCATCAAGGCAGGACTTTTAAAAAACCACTGAACTTCCTGGTAACTATATATTTCAAAAATATCTCTTGGCCTTTTCTTCTTGTGGTTTTCCTTTTAGAAAGTGTCTCCATGGCCAAGCAGTGTCACTTATGTTTTCTCCCATTTGGCTTCTCTGAGTGGGTCTCTGTCTCAGTATCGTGGAGTCAGGTGGCTATGTTCCATACAAGGTCATGAGAAATGTGAGGTTGGGACAACGTCCTTTACTCTTCCTTGTGATCTGCGTGTTTACCCCACTGGGATTAGCTGCTTTTTCCTTCATGTAAGTAGTCTGTTGAACTGTGTTGTCGCCTTTCTCCTGAACCTCCCTCCTATAGTACCTTTGCAGTGCTGAAAGCCCCGACCCTGCTTAAGAAAACTGCAGCCACTCTCTCCAGGAAGGTTCAGCACCATGGACAGAGCTTGGCACCGTCCTCTGTCCCGTGGGATGCCAGAATCCTCTTCCTTTTTCAATTTCAGAGGTAGAGGCTGGGCTGAAGGGAAAAACTGGTGTTGTGGACTATTATCTTTGCCCTTTCCTGATTGTGAGACTTCGGCCAAGCCACCTTGTCCCTGGGTCCAAGGTCCAATCTTTTTTTTTTAATCTATAAAATGAAAGGGCTGAATTTCAAGCTCGACTATGTTGTGAATGTCTTTCCCAGAAGGTGTTTAAAAATAGTTTGTCTTTTCAAGGCATGGGTTAAGGTAGGGCTGATAGGAACATATGACCCCAGGTCCTGCCATCTGCCTATGGTCTCCCAAAGTCAGCGACTTTCGTCTTTCTCCAATATTTATAGCAGGGACGTTTTCCGTGTAATTTTCATTTTTCCAGATGCCTCATTGCTTGCACCACTGATAGGCAGAAATCTAGCCTGGGCTGGTGGGAGGAGTGTGTGCAGTGTAGGTGGGGATGGGGCCTCCTAGTGAAGTGGAGCTGGGGATGTGTAGGTGCTACAGGGGGAAGGGATGACATGGGCGTTTGAAGGGAGCATCCAGGCTTGGCTGTTGGCAGGGTGTCCTAGCAGGCTCCCTCCCTCTACCACTCTATCACAGTGGCACTGCCTCAGTAGGAGAGCAGAGCTGCAGTGGGAACAACCTGCAACAGGAGGAGGAGGCACGGCTGGATAGAACGGCAAGGGACCACATATGAGGGCAGGGCCAGGCAGCGACTGGCAGGTCTCCAGAGCTCAGGGTTGTGGGGACAGTGGTGGGAGAGAAGGTTAAGTGCCAGACTGTGACTGTGTCCTCATGTGCCTGGCTCACAGCTGCCTCATGTTTCTGGCCTCTTGATCCATCTGAACATGGTCATTCCTCTGTGCCCTGGACCCAAGAAGCCCACAGGGAGGAAGGAGCTCTTTAACTTCCAACGTCTTCTCTTCCCATTCTTCCATTAGTTACCTCTTTTACTCAACCACTATACCTCTCACCGAGTCAGTCACAAGCCACCCTTGTTTTCTGTTCAGAGTGCTTAGCCTGAGCCAGAAGGTGTAACTGTCACCCCTTGGGTTATAAGAAAGGTAGCCCAGGGTGTGGTAGCAAATAGGATTACTTAGAGCCCTCCATAGCCGACCAAACACCAAGGGGGAAATTCCAGGCACCACCTAGCTTACTTCCTACCTTCCCTTTTGCCTGCTACCCTTCAGCATCCCTCAGAAAGGAGCACGCCTGATGTCACTGCGGTGCTCTCACGGTCGTCTCCTAGTTCTGAGAAGAGGCTGGTATGTTGTATTCTGCAGCCCCAGCACAAATTCTGGCTAATCCTCTGCTCCTCCTAATGAAAAATCACCTGCATAGTAAATAGGCGTTGGCACTGAACCCCAGATGGCTGGGTTAAATACTGGTGGGAATCCAGGTGTGGTGGAGGCTGTCAGGAACCCATTTTAGGCATGGTTTCCAATAACACCAGGTGACTGACTGCCTACCTCACACAAAGCCAGATCTTGGGGGCATTTTAGGGAGAGGTGGGAGCAGACAAGCAGATTCTTGTCCCACAGAGAAGATTGTTGTATGCATAGGTGGGAGATGTGTGGGTACGATATTCGTCAGGGGAGAGAACTGAGTGCTTATACCTCTGATACCAGAGCTACCCATTGCTGAAACCTAGACCCGGAAACCATTGTCCACATCAGGGAGCAGTCCCAGGGCACAAAGGCAGCCTGGTGGAATTAGCTGTGTCCCACAGTCTTACCTGCAGTAAGCCTAAGGTCATAAAGAGACTAGTTTCCCATGTCATCTTCCAGATCCAGAGAACACAAGCTACCTGGAGACTGGTTTTAACTCACTCTTGGGAAAGTGTTTCTAATAGAGCAGGAACTTAGTCTGTTTGAGTTGTAAACCCAGTGCCTCCTTCAGTGTCAGGCACATGGAAGATGCTTGGTAAATAGTGTTGAAGATTTAGAACTGTCTGGAAACGATAACTTAAGTGGCTTTGCAGATGTGGGCACCTTGTGCTTGGACATAACTAAGCAAAGACCAAGTAACCATTCAGTTGCTAGATTGTTGCAGGAACTCCGGTAGCACCAATGGCTCAGGCCAAATGCCTTTTCCCTTAGGCTCAGAGAATCTTTGATTCCATGGCCTCTTTTTGAAGAAAGGAGATTTCAGAATGGGGCTACAGCTGAGGTGGCACTGGGCGTCTTACTCGGGGGCACACAGACTGGTACTTTTTGCCCAGCCACTTCTGTTACATCATTTGTTGCCAGTATGCTTGTCAGATTAGAGAAGAGTGTGTCTTGTTTCTCCTTTCTTAGAAATCCTTATGATAAGGCTCTCCTGTCACAGTCTCAGTTTGGCCTATGACTTGCTGGCCATCTGTTCAGTGGGGTGATACCTATGTCACTTGTGTGCACTTTTCAGAAGTGGGCGTTCTGGAGGCCTGCAGGTGGGTGGGATATGGGGGAACTGGCTGGTTGCCTTCAGGGGGAGTGAAGGTAGAGTGGGTGTGGGTCCCAGCTTCAGCTGCTCCCCGGCTGCATCCTTGGCTCTGCCCTGACAGAGATGAATAATTGATGGTGACTAATGGATCATTGCTCCTGTATGAAATATTCAGCAGGGACTGTGCAGGTTTGTGTAATCAGATGTTTTGTGCTGCCCTCCTGGTAGGTGCGGGACTCCTGGGTTTCCCTGATTCTCAGAACCATGCAATGGGAGTGGGGTCACTTTCCCAGAGACAAGAGGATTCTGCACAAGGAGGCTTCTCAGGGTGTGCTTTATAGGGGAAAGAGTAGGGCTCAAAAATCTATAATTTTGGATACTGGATTTGCTTGCTTTGTGGTGTATCCACACTGCCCAGCCCTGAGAATGTTGGAGAAATCACAGGAGGGATTGCTAGTAGCAAACAGAGGGGTAGCATATACGCCTGTAACTTTTAGGAGAGAGTAGTAGGATGCTGACCACTCCCTGGGTACTTAAAATGACCTTGAAGAATAAATTTATTATGTAGATAAGTAAGGGGCACTGGAGAGGTGGACTGCTTTGCCTGAGGGCATACACCTAGAGCTTCACAGAGCTCCTTCTATAGTGCCCTCCCTCAGCACTGTGTCTGCAGTGACAGTTCTTTGGTCTCCCATCCCCACTCCCATCTCATCCCCACCTTCCCTTTACTGATGACCATGTGGGAATGATGTCACTGGGATCCCAGGGTAGAATTACAAGCAGCTGAGTGCTTGAGAGGGCCGGTGGACCTGTGGTGGGGGATGGGGTGCACGTGTGCATATGTGCTTGCATGAGTGAAGTCACATGCTCAACATGTGAGCTCTGGGGGTGCTTTAGTGTTTGTTCCCTTCTTAGGGAGCAAGGGGCTAAGAGTGCTCCAGCCATACCTGGCCCTGCATCATCTGATCAACAGGGCAAGGGAGAAAGTGAGACATCCACCACCCCAGGAATATTGGGAGGACCCCAGGCCAGGCTTGCAGTGTGGTGGGATGATGGAGGTGCCTCTCCCCCAGGGCTTGGCCCCTTGGGGCTGCTCCTGTGAGGATTAAGCCTTCCACGGATTGCGGGCCACACATAGAACCTGCATGTCCTCACCCTTCGTTTGGATCTTCCCTTTACCGTGTGGTTCCCTGGTCTCTCATTACTGTTGGAGGTAGGATAAAGAGGCCATGTAGGGACATCTTTACTTGGGGAATGAGCAGTCTAACTGAACCTGCTCTCCCTAGCTCTGAAGGGCCCCCAGGAAGGGCTGATGTCACCCTTCCCCCACCCCTGGCCTACTTCTGATGTCACTCTTCCAGGTTAGGCAGTCCTTCCTGCGCTCTAGCCGGAGGTCCTCCTGCGGCAGTAGAAGATCTCCCCTTATCCCTTGATCTGCAGTCCTAGCACTGCCGGCGTAGGAGACAGTTGAGTAATGCTTGCTTAACAGAGAGGAAAATGCGATTCAGGATTTGAGGTTTGGAGCCAAGTCGTTCCACAGTTCTCTCTTGTCTCTGACTTGATACCTTTCCCTGTTCGATACTTGGGTCCTATCCAGGGCTGAATCAGAACCTTCTTACAGGAGAGAGGATCTGTGTCCTCTTTCCCTGCCTCATACAGTTGAGTCTGTTTCAGACCCTCGACTGTGTGTCCTGTTGGGATAGGCCTAAGGGTTATGGTGACAAGCTTATCCCTGTTAAGGAATGACAGAGACCTTAGTGAGCTCTCCCCATGTCCTTTCATTTCATCCTTCTGACAGTAGGACCCAAGGAGAAGGGCCAAGGGAGTTTCAGCAGATCGCCTTAGCCCATTTCTCAGATGGGGAAACCAAGACTCAGAGTGAAAGTGTGCCAAGGTTCACACTGCAGGTTGGAATGTGAAAGTGAATTTTGAGTTCTGCTCTGAAGTCCAGCCTCTGGGTATGGTGAGTGGCAGTGACCAGAAAGCCAGGCCCTTCCATGAGTAGGGTCTCATGTTCTCAGCTGCTTGAGGAGGAGCTGTGGCTGAAGAAGGCTGCAGATTGGGGCAGGCCTGTGCTGCCACCCACGGCACTGTCGCGATCCCATTAATATGTCCTCTGAGCTGTGATGGTAAAAGAGACATTTTTTACTGCTTATTTCAATTTCAGTTCAGTGTGAGATCATAACAAAGAACTTGGCAAATGGTCAGGGGGTAGGGAGGAGGGGGTAGCTTTCATGACTCAGGCTCCCAAAGGGACAGATTCACAGTGTTGAAGAGGGGACATTTATACAATAGATGTACAACCAGAACGAAACTGGTTCCCACGGAGCCCTGTGGGATCCTATTGGTCTGGGCACTTTGTGCCTCTGGTGTCACTCTCCACAAGACACATTCTTTTCAGCACCTGATCACTAGAGCCCCCCTTTCCCAGAAGTCCTTTCTCTATCTGTCCCTGCTTAGCCACAAAGCTCAACTGAAGGTCTGCCACAGACCAGCTCGGAGCTAGGCTTCGGGGGTAGGACAGGGGAGAGTTGTGCTTTGAGCAAAAGCCTTCTCTTTTTGCCTTTGGTGACATGATAGAGATTCAAAGTGCACATGTGGAAGCAAGGAAAGGACAGGAGATGAGCACACAGATTCACACAGGTTTGGGCAATTAGCGCCAGTGAGGCGAGGCTTCATGGCTGCTCCCTGCTCCTCACCCTCCAGTGAGGAATGGCTCATCAAGACGGGCTTTGAGTCCAGGCTGGAAATGGCAGCCCTCTGGGAGGCTGAGGTGTGGAGTATTATAAGTTCAAACCCAACCAGGGCAAGTTAGCAACGTAAGTAAGACCCTGCCTCAAAATAAAAAATAAAAAAGCTGAGGCTGAAGTTCAGTGTAAATGTCCTGGATTCAAGTCCTAGTATAAAAGAAAAAAAAAAAAAGAGAGAGAAGATGGGCTTTGGAGTTTGAGGAAGGTAAGCATCTTGGTGAGTTTCTTGTCACTGGGACGCAAGACCCAACACTCAAAATTTAAAGGAGGGAAGGTTTATTTTAGCTCACAGCTCAGAAGCCTAAGTCTGTCATGAGCAGCTGGCAGTATAGAAGGGCATGACAGAGGACCTGATGGAGAATAACAACTCATCCCACGGTGGCCAGAAAACAGGCAGGAGCCAGCCAGGGAGATACTTGTCCAGGCCACACCCTCAACAATCACCCTCCCACCCAGGCTCCACCTCTTAACAGCCCTGAAATCAATAGATTAATCCATATGATTCAATTAAACCCCACAATCCTATCATCTTCCAAATACATCAGGCTTTTAGGGGACATTCCAGATTCAAACCATAACATTAGAGGACTATGTGGGGAGGTTCAGAGAGGAAGGCATTTAACCGACTGGGGCTTTGAGGGTCCTCAGTGATCCTATGGCAAATATTTGATCAAGGACACCTTTGGCAGGCCCTATGCTGAGTGATGGGGACAGATAGGTGTGTAGGACACAGCTAGTGCTCTCCATGAACTCATAGTCCATCATATTAACAGGTAGTTTCAACATAGAAGCATGAGTGTCAAGATGGATATGTGGGATACAGTGGGGCAGGAGGAGTAACCAGTTATGCCCAAGGGCATGAGCGAGCACTTCACAGAGCAGGAGGAACCAGGGCTGCTGCTTGGAGAAGGAGCAGGCATTTTCTAGATAGACAAGGGAAAGGGAAGCTTACTTAGCAGAGGCCATCACAAGAAGGAAGACTAGAAGTGTGCATTGCCTTGGCAGGTGGTGAAAGGCTGGAGGGTGAGGGGCAGGTAGAGGCCAAGAAGGCCACACTTCGTGGGAAAGAGGAGAGGGGGAAGGAAGGGAGCATCTGGCAGGGCATAGAGAGTAGTTCAGAGGGTGAAGATAAGTGGCAGAACCAGGCCCAAGGTCGTACAGGCCTATAATCCTAGCTCTCTGAGAGGCTGAGGAAGGAAGTTTGTGAGTTCCAGCCCAGGCTTGGCAACTTAGCAACTTGGCGAGACCTTGTTTCAAAATCAAAACTAAAAAATAAAACAAACAAACAAAAAAAAAACCCAAACAAACAAAAAGGGCTCGGGGAGATAGCTCAGCATGAAGGCCCTGGGCTCGATACCCAGCACCAACAAGAGAGAACAGGAGAGAGTGTACAAGAGCAGGGATGGTGGCCACAGGAGGTGACAGAGGATGGAGACTGGTCTGTTCATACCCAGCAGAGCGTACTGATTTGCACTTGACCCCTTGGGAGACCTGAGAGTGGGGAGTCTCTGTCCTGGTTCATACCCCTTTCCCAGGCCCTCAGAGACCAGGCAGCAGGACTCCACTCAAGAAGAAAAGAGAAGCTGTGAGTGCAGTGTTGTCCTTGAGAGCTTGTGTCTCTGTCCAAGGTTGGATGGTAGATAGGAACTGCAAGGACGAAACAGGATAGTAACAGCACTTGTGAACCAAAGTGCTACGGAGACTGGGCCTGTCGCCTTGAATTGACGGTAGTGACTGTACCTTGCTGTGCCCTGGTTCCGTGCTACTCTCCCCATGAGTCAGGGGGGAGGCTTCTCTGTACCTGCGCACCCCCATGCCTAGAACTCTCTAGTCTGTTTCCTGATGATCTCATCCCCTTGTCTTCGCTTGCAGGGAACATGCCTTCTAGCAATGTGAGCCTGTTTCCCTAGTTAATGGAGCTGGGGAAATCTGCATTCATTTTTCCATTGAGCTGTGACAGGCGATAGGAAATTTGCCCTGAAATATGCTTCAGTGTGGATTGAAATAAAACACACGGTGCATTTCACAACAGAGCATCAACACGGAGTAGGACAGCAACTCCCTAGCCTCTGCCTTCCAAGGGGGGGCATTTTCTGCAGACTTGCTTTTCCCCCTGACCCAAGCTTCCTTTCACATGGGAAGGTGGGGAGATGCAGTAAGGTACCTGGGCAAGAAGCTGTGGTTGGTCAAGGGAGGAATGATGGCCACAGGCCAGTGATCCCAGGAGCCCTAGAGTTTCCACAGTAGTGGTGACTTTAGAAATCTGGAGGAAAGAGTGGATGTATGCCCCTGGTGCCTGGACTGGAACAATTAAACCCCATCGCTTGTCTGTATAGCTAATTGTATTGTGTTGGTCTGTGCAGTGGTGGGAATAGGTTGGGTCTGGGGTGAGGGGTGCAGATCTGGTGTTGCTAAGCAAACCAACCCCCTTTTATTTCTCGTATCCTATTTACAGACTGTGCCCAGAGAATGACGAATACCAGCAAGGTGAATGGGAAATGGCTTTATTTTCATTTACTTTACTCCTTAGGAGGTAAAAGCACTATTTGTTCAGGCAGCCATTTCAGCAGAAGGCAGTTTTGACAGAGGATGGCTGAATTCCCAGAGCCTGGCCCTGTCTAAGGCTCTGTCACCCTCCTCCTGCGCTCAGACTCCCCCAGGGAACCTGCTTCTGTAGGATTGTCTGCCACCTAATGACTTTCCCTCCCCAGCTTTCCTCATCCTAGTTCAGCCCTCCTTCTAGTTCAGGTTGGTCATTTCCCTATTCCACTCCCATCCAATGGCTACATTAGTATTCCTGAACTACCTTTTAAAATTGCCCTGTCCTTCCAAGTGCTGTGTCCTAGAGAACAGTTGGGTGGAACCAGAGAGTAAGTTAGAGATGGGTTGGTCAAATGGGGAGTTTTGTCAAAATGAGAATAGACAGGCCAGAGGACTGACCAACTGAGACCAACTGAGATATATTGGGGTAATGGATAGGGCTAAGTGGGGGGCCACCAAAGACAAATTCCCATGGACAAGATTCTATGTGTGTTCCCTTTGTAACTAGTAGAGACATCTACACCTCCATATTTGTTGTAGCATTGTCCATAATAGTCAAGATATGGAAATAGGCTAATTGCTCATTGGTGGGTAGAAATTGTGACATATATCATAATTATGTTGATATATCAATATAATTTAAGACTTCAGAATTATCAATGATAAGTCATGTTGATATGTATGTGTATATACAATGGAATATTATTCAGCATTACCAAGCCAGAAGATACAGCCATTTGCAATATAGATGAATGCAGAAAACATTATGCTAAGTAAATTAAGCCAGAGAGAAAAATGCTGTACTACATGATCTCACTAATGTATGGGACCATTCCCCCCTCAAAAAAGTCGAATACATAGAAATAGAGAATAGATCAGTAGTTATCAGGAATGAGCAGGGAGAGGAAATAGGAAGATGTAGGTCAAGGTTACAAACTTGTGGTTGTGTAGGTTGAGTAAGTCTAAAGGTCTGATGTACAGCAGGAGGGCTACAGCTAATGATAGGAATATCATTAGAATATCCTAATGAGAATGGAGAGTCTCTGGGAAATTGTGTGCCCTGAAAATCTATTGAGAGTAGATTTTACGTGCTCTTACCCTCTTACCATACATACACAAAAGAGGTGACCATGGACGGTGATGGATGTGTTAATCAGCTAACCTGCAGCAATCACTTCAATATATATAATCAAACGTGCTGTACACCTTAAATATATGAAATAAAAATACATTTAAAAATGTGACTTAAAGGGCTGCAGGAATAACTTAATAGTTAAAGTGCTACCTTAGCAGACGCTAAGTACCCAAGTTTGATTCCCCAGCACATAAGCTGGGCATGGTGACGCAGCACTCAGGAGGATTGTCATGGGTTCGAGGCCAGTATGGGTTACATAGTGAGCTCAGAATCAGCCTAGACTATAGACTGAGGCCCTGTCTTAAAAAAATAAGAAAAAGGTGACAGAAATATGCATACAGAAAAATGCACAGACCATAAGAGTACAGTTGGGTGACTATTCACAAATTGAACCCACCTGTGTAACCCGCAGCCAGACCAGGACATAGGACGTTACCAGAACCCCAGAGGGAGGAAGTGATTCCTGGTGAGGGAGAAATGCCTCAACCCCACTTCTCCCCAGCCATGGTGTCGTGCACTGTCAGTTAGTTTTGCCTGTGTTTGAATTAGAATAATATATCATATGCACTCTCTTATAACTAACTCGCTCCTTTCCCAACATTCTGTTTGTGACACTCACCCTGCTGTTTGGTGCAGTTTATTCTCATTCATGTGTCACATTCCAATGTGTCAATGTATTTGTCCATGCTAATTAACGATGGGGTAGTTTCTAATTTAGGGCTACTGTGAATAATGTGGCTCTATGCTTATTGGTGCCTGCCTTTTGGGAACTGCCTTTCTCTTGCTGGGCCAGAAGGTATGCATATGTTTTGTTTTGTCGTGGTGGGGTGTGTGTTTTCCAAAATGCCTGTGTTAACTTTAGGCTTATACGCCATCAGCAGTGATGGGGAACCCTTGCTTGTCATCCTTGCTCCATATGCTTGTCAACACTTGGTATTTTCTATCTTTTTTTTAGCCATTCTGGTAGGCACATACAGTATCGCTTTTTGACATTAATAGGCATTTCTCTGATGACTAAAAAAAGTTGAGCCGCTTTCTTATGCCTGTTGGCCATTTGACTACCCCTTCTTGAAGTTACTGTTTAAGTCTTCAGCTTACTGTTCTCTACGGAGTTGTCCATCTTTTTCTTATTGATTTGTGACTATGTCTGCTGAAGGCCCAGGCTCCAATCCTCCACTCATGCTTTCCTTCATAAAGCAGAAGAGCTGGGGTAAAGGCCAGGATCAAGCTGGTCACTTGGGCATTCGCTAGTCCTCACCGCCCCTACCCCTTGGACCAAGCGTGCTTTGTTTCTGGCATGGAGGTTGGTCGTGCTCAGATGTGTGTTGATTTTCTGGCCTTATTTCTTAGTTCTCCACACCTGCAGAAGCCTGCACCTCAGTCAGATTAGGTCCCACTCAGCCCCCCAGTCCAGTCTGTGCTTTGCAAACACCCCCATATGTTTTTTCAGGTGTGCCGTTCACTTGAGAGTGAGTGACACTGAGCCATCCTCACTACTCCTAGGGCCAGCAGCACCTTCGAGGACGCTGAGCCGTCAAGGGTACACAGTGCACGTGCGCTAGCACCGCTTCACCAGGGTGGTGGGAAGCAGGGTGTGTGAAACAGGGGTGAGCTGTGCACCTTCCATAAAAGCTACTCCGAGCCTCCAAAGGGGATCAGGTCAGCCTTATCAAATAGCAAGCCATGAGTCTTCGGATTAGAGTACCTCCTGATGAGAAAGGGGCCACGGTGGTCCACACACTTCCTGTCCTTCTCAAATCCAGCCTCTACACTCCTCCCAGAGCTGCCTTATCCCATGCTTGCTCTAACACTATCTCTGTGGCTCTCTGCTTTGTCTCGCTAGACAGATTGACCTGTTGGGTGGTAAGTAGGGCTCACTGAGCATCCCCACCAAACTCTGGGCACAGAGCCAACATGCAGGAGGTCGCCTGGAGAAGAGTGTTGGCTAACTGAGCCATCTGACACGGTGGGTGAGTAGAGCATGCCAGAGCTACCTGTGACATGACTTCTGCCTGTCTCCACACACCTTCTTGGCACAAACAGGGTACCTACCGTGGAAAACACAAAGGCACCACCACTTGGAAAGACTGGGCATCTGTATACAGAAAGTCAAATCACAAGATAAGCCAACAACAGAAGAGGTGCCACCAACTAAATATAATTAATTACTCGAGGAGGGAGGCAGACAGGAAGGACTGGGGCCAGGGAGCAAGCCACCTTCACTGGAAATAGTCATCAGAGTTGCCCTCTGAGGCTGTGTTGCCTCAACTGGGGTTGGCATCCCTGCCAGCAGGATGCTCTGCCCACGCTGTCCTCACCCCAGAGCTCCTCCTCCTGGACCCGAGCTCATGCCCTGCTCAGGCCTCTGCCCTCGCAACTGCAGATCCTGTGCTCTGGTCTGAAGCTTTTACTCAGTCCTGAGAATGAAGGGCTTTCAGTTGGGAGCCTCTTAGAGATTCCATTTAACCTTTCCTGAGTGCTCGCTGTCTGCTGGCTGTGTTAAGGACCCTGCCCTGGGGATTCCCTGGTTAAATAAGACGAGGCTCCGGTGGGGCAGTGAGGGATTCTCCACAGTCAGTTGCCAGCTCTCACATGTTGTCTCCTGGGCGGTCACCCCTGGGACTCTTTCCTCTAACTCCCTGTGGCCATTGGACCTGAGGGAGGACCCCATGAGTCAGAGAGTGAGCCAAGCCCACCTCAGTGAGGTGAGTTGCTGTGGCATCAAGGGAAGTAGGCTCCTGATAGCTTGGCAGTGGCTGGAGGTGGGAAGAGGGCCTGTGGCCAGGGGTTGGGGAGGCAGCGTGAGGGTATCTGGCTATCAGATAGTCAGTACCTGCGCAGTAGCTGCTGAGACATTAGCTTGACTGCATTTGAGCAAGGGCTGAGGACAGAGTGCTCTGTGCTAGAGCCAGGCATATCGTATCACTGGGTCTCAAGATCAGGAGTAGGGTGAGATGGCTATTCCCCGCCGCCCCCCCCGGGTTTTTTTTTCTTGCTCCTCAAATCAACTGCTAGCTTAGCTCAGCCGTCTGTGCCCAGGGCCTGCTATAGGCAGTGGAGGGTAGGGGCGTCGCACACGAGCTACGGAGCAATTGGAAGCAAGTCTTCCCTTGCCTGTGGTCACTTTTGTGCCCTTCTGGAACTTGGCTGGTTAGGCACCGTGTGTGTTTGCACAGGCGGAGCTTCAACTCTGGGAATGTTTTTAAATGGAGAGAAGTAGAATGAGGCCAGAAAGAGGCTTGGACATGTGGAAATAATACCAGTTGTATAGTTAGGTGGGAGCTTGCTAACTCGTCCTGGGCACCTTCCCACTCCCTTCCCATTTTCTTCCCCACCAGCTGTAACAGCAGTGAACCCGATCCCTAGCCGGTCTGTGTATGAGAGGAGAACTCATCACAGAGGTGCCAGGGGCAGGTCCTGTTGGCTACAGCTCCTAGAGGCAGGGGCTGGTGTGTTCTGGTTGTCTATTTCAGCAACAATTGCATAATACTTAATTTGAATCCTGTGGATTTTTAGGCTTGCTTTTAGGAAGCTCTATCTTTAGCCAAAATGTATGGAACCTCTACCAGGCACAGACACAGTTCTGGGTGCTGGGTGCAGAAACAAGTAATGACAGTCTGGGCATATGTCCTGGGGAACTGACATGCATCCTGTTAACTCAGTAATAGGAAGTTCAGGCAGATAGAGGCACTAGGCAGGCCCACAAGGACTGTGGGTTTTTGAAGGGGTGGTATTTGAGATGTGTTTTGAAGGAGTAGAGGTCAGCTGATGAATAGTGGTATTCTAGGCAGTGAAAACAGCATAGATAAAAGCAGAAAGCATGACACAACATCAGGGGCTGATGGCGCGAGGGAAGAGCCTGGTGGGGCGGTGGGGTGCCGTGGTGAGGCGAGGCCGGGAGAGGCAGGCAGCAGAGGCTGCATCATAAACACCCGGCTGCGCAGTGTGGGTTTTCCCCAAGGGATGGTGTTAAGCAGGGATGTGATGTGACCGGATGTGTGTTCTAGAAAGTTCACTCTGGCAGAGATGTGATTCCTGGCTAGAGGGAGGGGAACACAGACAGCGAAGAGGGCAGTTGGGAAATAATTGTGGAATCTAGGTGCGAAACGACGAGGGCCTGGACCTCTGGGACATGGTGTCTGCATTGGAGAAATAATTAGGAGGAATAGTGCATCAAAGTTGGTAACCAGTTATGAGTGGGAGGTGAAGGAGAAGGAGGGGCTGGGATGATTCCTGAGCTCTGAGCCAGACAAATGAGGCAGCCATGGTGCTTGGGGCTGAGAAGGGAAACAGGAGGGAGCTGGATTAACATGAGGGGTGACAATGAGTTTAGGGTTGCCGTGGTGAATCGGAGGTGACTGGGGACAGCTGCCTGTGTTGTGTTTTGCTATAACAGAATACCTGAGATTGGACAGGTAATGAACAGAAAATAACTGGCTCAGAGTTGAGCAGGTGCTGGGTACCTCAGTGGAAACTTGTTTTATAGCTGCCAGAGACAGATGGTGTCAGATGAGAGGACCATGGGTCAGTGGTAGACTCTGAGTGTGGCAGCAGGCAACAGTCGTGGATCTGTGTCAGAAGGAGGAAATACTTGTAAGAAGCTGGAAGTAGTGTGTGTGTTTGAAGGGGGCAAACTGGAGCTTGGAGAGGCTGAGACAGGAGGATCATGAGTGCTACTACACCTAGACCATCTCATGCAACTTAGTGAGAACTGTCCCAGAATAAAGGGAGAAGGGGCTGGGGATATAGTTCAGTGTGAAATCCCTGGACTCAATCTCAAGTAGCAGAAAAAGGAGGGATTCAGAGAGGGACTGGCCATAGGGGAGCCCTAAGGAAGCAGGGTCGCAGAGGTGGCAGAAATACTGGAATGTTGGGGTGAGTCTGGGAATAGATGAGATGGAGATTGGAGGTATATTGAAAGAAATATCAAATATTGCACAGTTTAAATTCAGACCCATAGATCATAGAACCAAAATCTTTGCAGTTACAAATTTTGGAGAAAGTTGAAATAACAGAAAAGTATAACAGATGTTCATTTTTGCAGAATTAGCAACTCACTGTTCGGCCAGTTTTTCCTGTAATGTTTCAAAACAACACAAATTGGAGCTGAGGGTGTAGCTCAATGGGCAAAGCACTTGCCTAGCAAGCACAAGGCCCTGGGTTCACTTCCTCACCACCACATAAGCTGAACATGGTGGCACGTGCCTGTAATGACAGCACTCAGGAGGTGAAGCAGGAGGATTCCCTTGAGTTTGAGGCCAGCCTGGGCTGTGTAGTGAGTTCAGGACCAACCTAGACTACAGAGCAAGACCCTGTTTCCAAAGAACCCCCGCCCCCATACACACCTATTCTCTTTTATAAAAATACAGATGTGTAAGACATACCAGGTAACAAACACTTCAATCCCTGAGAAAATCACCTCTACTCTTACTGTCTCTACATGTTTGAAAGAAGCCATGGTGATGTTGCTCTCTGTCTTCCATTAACCAGATAGTGGTGTACCAATTACCTGGTGCAGCACACTATATGATAGCATTCCAAATCAGTGGCTCAAAGCAACAGTCATTTGCTCTCCTTCTGTGTCTGCCACCTGAGCAGGACTCAGCAGGAGGGGCCATCGCCCTTCGCCTGGTTAGCTTTGTCCAGGCCCCGAGGAGCCCCTGGCAAGGCAGCTCATTTTTCTGCTTGGCAAGCGGGGTTTGTTGAAACTCCACACTACGCCGTGGGCCCCCTTCCTGGGCCTGAGCTTCCTTCTGCACGATGCCTGGCCGCACGGTGAGGATCTTAAGGAGCCAGGCGAAGCTTATTACATTTTTGCTACCCACCCTGAGTCATGTTGAATCCCTTCTGCAAGCCCAGTCACAAAATCCACCCTATTTCGGGTTGGACATAGTGGTGCATGCTTGTAATCCCAACACTCAGGAGGGTGAGGTAGGAGAATTACTGTAAGTTCAGGGCCAGAGCTGGACCTTTTCTCAAAACAAAACAAAACAAAATCCACTCAGTTTCAGGGTAGAAGAGCCATAGACTCATTCCCTCAGTGTCCACGTCATAGGCAAGAAGAACATGCGAGATGGAAAGGAAAAATAAGCACAGATGTGTTTACAATTTTTATATGTAAACAGGGATTTATTTTTTAACTCTTTTTTCTTCAGCATTATATTTATGACATTTAGAGCTGATTATTATTATTTTTTGCATTGAGTTACATTCTCCAGTCCTTCTTTTATTTCTCTATCTTGAAATAGGGGCTTGCTAAATTGTCTAGGCTGTTCCTTGCAGTCCTCTTGCCTCAGCCTCCCAGAGGGCTGGGATTCCAGTTATGTGCTTCCATACCCAACTTCTTTTTTATACATAGCGTGCTGGAATTCAGGTCCAGGTATCAGTGGAGAGCTGTTAGCAATGTCATAGATGTGGGCTCAGTTTAGCCTTCTATAATTAAGGCCTGAATGCTAGCTTAGGAAAAGCTTGTGTTTGGATCAGACTATTAAACTCACAAAGCCAAACCTGGTTGTCTGATGGGAAATTCAAGACTCCTGCCACTTATTCAAGCCTGAGTCTCAGCAAGAAAGGTAGAGGAATTGAGTGAGTTGGCATGAATTGAGGGGGAGGCTGTGGCTGTTATGAGGCAGGCCAAAGGAAGTTGCAGCAGAGTTCTTCCCTTGAGAAACCAATAATCCACCAGAGAAAATGGCCTCCTGTGGATGGTGGGAAGATTTGAAACCCAAGTAGATAGATGAGTCTGGAAAAGGTGGGATTAGTGTGGCTCAGGGCAAAGGTCTGGTTCTGGAAAGGATGCCATGCCCCGGGCTGTCCTCCAGCCTACCGTCCCTACCTCTCCAAAGGGCATCTGCTTCATGGGTGTGTATTGACCAGAAGTATGAACTGAGTGGGCAAGAGCAGGGAGTGGTCATTCTGTGGCAAAGGCTATCACCTCCCGTGACAGGGACCTGCTAACTGGCTGTCCGGATTACTGCAGGGGTGGAAGAGGCAGTGGCCCAGAGAAGCCAGCCTTTCAGGTGAGCCGTGCTGTGATTCATGCTGGCCTGGCCTCTTCCTAGTGAGATAATAATGGCCGGGGGTAAGTCATCAGTCCCCCTGTCTGTGAACCGGGATCAGTAACAGTGGCCCAGCATCTGTCAGGATTAAGGAAATGAAGCACCTAACACACGGCAAATGCTGGGAAGAGGTAAGAAATGATTATTATTCGCAAGAGGGCCAAGCCAGGTGCCTTGAATGCTAAGCTGAGGAGCTTTCACTTGGCCTGTAGGTATTATTTCAGGCTTATTAGCAGCTGCCTGGACTCCTTAGAGGAGTAAGGGGGAGGGAGAGACCAGCCAGAACAGAGAGAAATCCAGCCAGGGGGTCAGGGAAGACACACATTTCATACCCTGCCCACCTCTGGTGACAGTGATTGCAAATGGACATGCACACACGTGGACTGAAGATGCAAAGCCGAGGTTTTCCCAGTGTTACTTGTGCCCTTAGCTGTCACTCAAGCTTCCATCTCCCCTGTGTCCCCTTGTCAAATGCCGTTGGAGCTCTTTATGCTCGGATTCACAGTCTTAGGATAAATTGTGTCTCCCTCACTAGTCCGAATGCTCATGGGAATAGGGCTTGTTCCTGTGTGTGGAGCACAGTAGGTGATAAACATGTGGTCCTGGGGACTCAGTCTAATTCAGGTGCCCAACATTCTATGCTGCATTTTTTTCACTTAGTATATTGTATGGCCGCCTGTGCACATTGTCACTCAGCAGATCCCTGCCGAGCCCTCCCGTGTGCCAAGCACTGCCCCAGGCATGTCTCTGTGCAGCATGCCTTCTTGGGAGGCTCCTGCAGGCCATAACTGAGGCGCAGCCCTGAGCAAGGCAGTTCCGGGGGCAGTGAGAGCTCTGGAAGAAATGAAGCAGGTTGATGTGATGAGTGGTGACCTCTGTAGGAACACACCTGAGCTGAGGCCAAGGTGGCACAAATAGCAGTGGACGAAAGGGCCAGGGCAGAGCACGCCCGGGGGAGAGATTGCCGCGCATGGGCCCTTGGGTCTGGCAGACACCAGCCTGGTGGGAAGAGGGGAGACCAGGGAGGTGGGTGTGGCTAGAGCGGCCTGTGAAGGTGGGAGGGCCGGGAGGCAGAATTCCATCCCAAGTCCACGGGGAGTCCTTTGCAAGTTCTAGGCTGAGAAGAGACTATTTGGTTTACCGTTTAAATAGTCTTGCAGCTAACAATGGATCCTCCCCCTACTCCTCGCAGTCACGAAGATGGGACGAGGGACTGAACGTGCCTGATCCCAATGTGTGCACATGGTCATGTATGCACGTGTGCACATCACATCGGGTCACACAGGCCATCACATCCTTTGACACACACATTCCTGTGTTCTACTGCTGAAACCTGGGCATGTGCAATATCGCAAACACCTTTGCTCTCGGAAATTCACACCCACCCCCGCACAAGACACACACCCAGCTGCCACGCTGGCCTTCCTGTGGTACACATGAGTCTGCCTTCTGGTGGGTAAATGTGTGCATTGCTCAGATCCAGCGCACGCCGGCTGCCCATCACCTGGGCAAGCTCATACGGGCTTCTGATGGTAAATGAGATCAAAACTCTATGAGGAATTGTCCTCTCTGTTAAGCGTGAATGTGCTGAATAAATCTCCCTTCCTCGAATAAATCTTGTACCGATGTAGAAAATGTATTAGAGGCTGAAAACTAGGGGTGGCTAGAGACTGGTGGGGATGGAGTGGGAAGTCGGCGAGGGGCATGCAGCAGTGGGGCCCTCCTCTGCCAGGCGCGTGGGGGTGGGGTTTGGGGAAGTCACCTTTCTGGAGGCCACTCCAAGGTAACCACGGTCTCCTCCCTGAAGGTATGCTTTCAACTGGAGCTGTGTGCACCCAGTTCCCAAAGATACTGTGAGTGTTGGCCTTGGCCACACAGAAACATCCCTCTCAGTTGCTCCCTTCTGGGAGGAAAAAGCACCTGAGAGCAGAAACTCACTCCTAATTGCTTTTGGAGACCATAGGGTGAGCATTGATAGATTTTTGGTTTGTCTGGACCTAATTTAGACACGAATTGCTTATTTCTTGGAATATACCTGAGGTTCCAGACTCTTCATTTATTGTATTGTTTAGTCTGTTTTTTGTTGTTGTTGTTGTTGTTGTTTTTTTTTTTTTTGACCATGGTATCAGAGTTTGAATCCAGGGGATTCTACCACTGAGCTACATTCCCAGGCTTTTCTTTTCTTTCTATTAATCTATTTTTAATTGTAAATATGCATGGTTTTTTTTTTTGCCATGCCAGGATTTGAACCCTGGATCTTGGTTCTGAACTACATCCCCAATCCTCCCTTCCCTTTCTTTCTTTCATTCATTCTTTTCTTTCCATCTGTCTGTCTGCCTGCCTGCCTGCCTGCCTACCTGCTTCTAATTTGAGGCAGGGCCTCACTAGTGCTAAGCTGCCCTGTCTGGACTCAGACTTGTGATTCCCCTGCCCTCAGCCTCCTAGAGTGTTAGGATTACAGGTCTGTGCCACCATGCCTGGCTGTTTTCAGTTACTTTTAACTCATGTGTTTCAATGCTGAAGCTGACCTGCCATACCCAGGCGTTTATTCGAGAAGGCAACTCATTTCTGTGTCTACACAACTTGATAGTATTTACAACTCAGTTAGCTCCCTCCTCCCAGATGATTTATGAGATTGTCTACTAAATCCACGCCCACCATCTGTGTGCAGGAGATTACTCATTGGTACTTTCTTTTGTTTCTCGTCTCTGAGATTTTTCTTTTAACTACTCTCACCTGATCCATAGGCCAGATGTCCAGGTGAGGAGTGAAAACGTTGCTAGTAATTTACATCCTGGCAGACATCTGGATGTGAGCTCCCTGAGTCTGAACTACTTCACTGCTCGCTTAATGCTTGGCTCTGTCTGTAAAGCAGGGGCGGGGAATGTCCAGACTGTGGTTCTTTCTGTGTTCTGTGAAATCATTGGTCTAGTCTAGCCAAGGCCTCACCAGTGAGAAGCAATTTTAGCCATCATAGTTGGGACAAGTTAATTAAATGTGTTACCAATGTAGCAGGCTAATTTTTAAGTTGATAATTTTGTATGGTTCAAGAATGGTATCATAAATATGCAAATAGTCTTTGCCAGAAAAAAAAGATTCCCTACCCCTGCTAAGGTTTCTCTTTAGTTTTACACAGTCTCTTTAAAAATATTTATTAGGATTTAATGAGTTTCTCGAATTCGTGGATTGGTATTTTTTAGTGGAAGGGGGCACTTAAGCAACAGGGAATATATTTTCTAGATGCTAGAAGCCTCTGCTCAAAATGTCGGCATAATTGGGTTCTCCTGGGCCCTCTCTCCTGGCCTCGTAGACGGCCGCCTCCCTGTGTTTTCATATATGGTCTTTCATGTGGTCTTTCCTTTGTATGTCTGTGACCTAATCTCCTCTTACAAGAACGCCAAGCAGATTGGATTAGGTGGGGTCAACCCTAATGACCTCATTTTCTTCTTTAAAAATCCTGATTTCCAAGTATAGTTTTAGTCTGAGGTGTACTGGGAGTTAAGACTTCCACAGAGGGCTGTGCAAAACGGAGCAGCCTCAGCTGATCTAACTATCTTTCTCTCTCTCTCTCTCTCTCTCTCTCTCTTTCTTTCTTTCTTTCTTTCTTTCTTTCTTTCTTTCTTTCTTTCTTTCTTTCTTTCGAGGCAGGGTCTCAGTCTATAATCCACGCTGGTCCTGAACTCACTGTGTAGCTCAAGGCTGGCCTTGAACTCAGGTAATCCTCCTGCTTCAGCCTCTTGAGTGCTGGTATTACAGGCATGAGCCACAACATCCAGCTTATGTGGAGCTGGGGAATCGAACCCAGAGCCTTGAGCTTGCTAAGCAAGTGCTATAACTACTGAGCTATTCCTCCAGTCCAGTAAGGCCTGTATTAAGAAAGACTGTACAGCAAAAAATGAAAAGTTTTAACATGTGAATTTCAGGAACACAGTCCAGCTCGTAACAGTCTTAACTACCTTAAAAGTCCATTTTCCTCTGCTCACATATTTTCTTTCTCAGCTTCTCAGCCTTCCTACTCATCAGTTATAGGGTGTGTTTTAATTAAGTATGGAGTTTCTTACCTGGGTCCCCCTAGATGCCATGGCCCCTGAGAGCAGGGGTCTTTGTTTTGTTCATGCTTCAGGGTTGGTATCTTTTATCAGCTCTAAATATCAGCTCTGGAAATATTTTTCAGCTCTTGAAGGCACTGCCTTTGCTCTTTTCTGTTATTCCAAGTAAATATTTGTTTTCATCTCATTGAATTCTCTAGGTCTTTGTCCTTATCTGCCCAGTTTTTGCCACTGAATTCTGGATCACATCTTCTGAACTATCTTCCAGTTTATTAATTTTCTCTTCAGCTGTGTTAAATCTGTTTATGTAGTCCATGGGATTCTTTGTTCAGTTACTGTATACCTCAGTCTGCTTCAGCTGCCAACATGAAGCTTAAACAACATACATTTACCTCTCAAAGATCTGGAGATTGGAATTCCAAGACCAAGGAGCCAGTGGATTCCTTCCATTTAAGCCAGGGACTTCCCCCTGGCTTGCTGATAGCTGCCTTCTTACTGTATCCTCATGCAGCAGAGGAAAGGGGAGAGGATCTGGGAGAAGGCTCATGTAGCTCTTCTTATAAGGGTCCCAGTCCTTCAGGACCTCATCTACATCCTGTTGTCTCCAAAAGACCAGACTTCCAGACACCATCACATTGGGGTTGAAGTTTCACCTTATGAGCCAGACCACATCGTGTGGGCCTGTAATCCCGGCACTATGGGAGGCTAAAGCAGGAAGTTTGCGAGTTTGAGCCCAGCCTTGGCAATTTAGCAATTAACGAGACCTTGCCTCTAAATAAAAATTTTAAAAATGCACTGAAGATGTAGCTCAGTGCAAAGGCCCTGAGTTCAATCTCTAATACCACAAAAAAGATTTCAACATATGAATTGAGGAGAGAGGATATAAACATTCAGTTCATAATATTTATCTGTTTAGAAGCTTTCTGTTTCATTGCTTCAAAACTACTATATGGAACTTCTTTGTAATATTTCAATTTCCTGCTGAAATTTTTAATGTTGGCTTTTTATCTACTTGGATATTGAAAATATGGTTGTTTAGTAACCAGGGTTCTGAACTCACTCTGTTATCTGGGGTTGGAGGAATGGCACAGTGGTTAAAACACTTGTCTAGCAAGTACAAGGCCCTGAGTTCGATTCCCCAGCACCACATAAAGCTGGGTGTTGTGTACATGCCTGTAATCCCAGCACTCAGGAGGCTGAGGCAGGAGGATTGCTACAAGTCCAAGGCTAGTCTGGGCTACATAGTGAGTCCAGGATCAGACCCTGTGTTGTGGTTAGGATCTGGAGTGTCCCCCAAAAGTCTCATGTATTTTAATGTTATGGATTGTCTATGGAACCATGTGATGTTGGTGGATTGGGGTCTGGTCTGGAGGGGTGGATTACAGTTAAGTTAGGATTAACGGTGTGTAGTGGCCACACCTGGATGCAGGAGGGACTGGTTACTGGGCGGAGACCTGAAAGGATACATAAGCGGCACCTGCCTTCCTGGAGGACTGGGACTAGTCTCAACTAGCCCCAGCTTGTCTTCCTGTTTGTCCGGGGAAGCTGCCTCCACCTCTCTCCGCCATGTACTTCTGATTGTTGCCAGCCACCCCTGAATAGACTGTGACCTTCGAGACTGTGAGCTAAAATAAACCTTTCCTTTCCTAAGTTTGTGGGTATTGGGTATTGAGTCACAGCAACAAAAAAGTAACAAAGACACCCTGGTTAAAAAAAAAAAAATCAGTTGTCTACTAATTCCAATATCTGGAATCTGATTTTCTATTGTTCTGCCTTCTTTTTTATTTTTTATTTTTATTTATTTATTTATTTACAATGTTTTGCTTCCTTTTGTCCTTGAGTTTTTAAAATTATCTGCTGACCACTAGTTTTGGATAAATCATTTGCTGTCTTCCTCCAGAGAGAACTCTTTTCCTTTATTTTTAATTTTTATTTTCTCTTCTTATTCAGAGAGGATTTTTGCTTGTGTCTGCAGTATACCTGGGGGCAGTCCTAATGCAGGACACCTTCATTCAAGTTCAAGGCTTAAGTTTCTGTAGTCAAAAAAGCAAAAGCCTTGAAATTTGTCTGTTTCCATAAGTGCATGACGAGGCTGAGCCCCAACGGAGTCCTGCTCTAAAACAATAGACAGTTACCACGTTACACTTGGCAGACCCAAAGGGCAGAAGGGCTGCTGCTGAATACCTGGGTATTTCTTCCTAAGCATGGAGGCCTTGGTGGCATGCATGGCTTTCTTTCTGGACTTACTGCTCTGGGTTTTTATTGTTCTCTATTTTGGCCCAGTGTTTCCCCAGTATCTTGCCAAGTCTTTGCTGCCACTGAGATGAGTTTTGTGTTTTGTGAGGTTTTTCTTAGTTGTCTTCCCTGGGAGGGTTAAGCCTACTTACCTAATTTCCTTCTGTCAAAATTGGGTCTCTCTGTTGTGACCAATGCACAACTAACCACCCGTGGCCCTGATACTAGGAGGAGGGGGAAAAGGAGGAAGAAGAGGAAGAGGAAGCAATAGCAGTCACACTTTTCTGTGGCTGTGACTCTGGAGCCACTGTGGGTCATGGGGATAATCTTGTTCTCATTCTTTATCCAAACCTTTGTTAGCTTGTTTCTAAAGGTGGGAGGGGATGGTTGTGACTTTGTGTCTGAAAAGGGAGATATCTGGACAAGGTGGTGTGTACCTGTAATCCTAGCTCTCTAGGAAACTGAGGCAGGAGGATTACAAATATGAACCCTTCCTGAGCAACTTAGCAACTTGATGAGATCCTGTCTCAAAAAAATAATTAATACAGTGCTGGAGGTGTCACTCAGTGAGAAGGTCTTGGGACCAACCACCCAGTACCAAAAAAAGTGGGAGAGGGGAGGATGGAGCTCCTCTTGTTCATGACCTGCCCTCACTCTGCCTGGGGATCAGTGGGGACAGCTGAGTAGGCACAGCTTGGACATTTTGCTGGTCTGACTGCTCCAGTGGACCAGCTGGTGACTGGCTGGCAGAAATGACAGGCTGCTTAGCCCTCAGCTCCTGGGGAACCTCAGTGTGGTGTACAGAAAGGGGAGGAGGGAAGAAGTCAAGTTTAAACACAGCTTTGCCCCCTAAGTCATTGAACAAATTGTTTTTGTTTTGTTTTGATACCTATGGCTGTGCATGACTAGCCAGTCTGTATTGATCAAAACAGACCAGGACAAATAAAGGATGGATTTTAATGTAGAGCGCTGACCCGGGGCTGTCCAAGGGGCCTTCCTCTCACACTGACTCTTTTATAGTTGCTCTCAGACACTGACTGTGAACGTGGTTAAGTTATCCACCCTTGTCGTTCAAGACTAGTGCTGGCCTGTGTCTGCCTTGTCCACGGTGCTCCCAGCTCCTGGAGAGTGCAGTAATTACTTCTGGAGTGAACTTCATTAATCTTGATTTAGTGCCCAGTGTAGTTGTGTCCCCTTTCCCCCTTCCCTTCCTTTCCTACGCATCAGTGATCTGAAGGGAGGGTGCTCACTCCCAGAGATGGCTAGCTGGGGACTGGGAGTCTGGGGTTTCAGCAGTTTGCAGTCTCAGGAGCCTGACCCTAAATTCAGCCTTTGTCCCCCATAGGTGTCATAGGAAGTGTAGCAAAGTTGGGATTGAAGAGTTGGGTGTTTAATCTTCCCACTCTCCTCCTCCTCCTCTTCTTTTCCCTCTTCTTTGATTCAGTGTTTTCCATTTTCTTTTATTTTTGAGGCAGGGTCTCACTCTGTAGTCCAGGATGGTTCTGAACTCACCCTGTAGCCCTCAAACTCACAGCAGTCCTCCTGCCTCAGCCTCCTGAGTGCTAAGATTACAGGTGTGTGTCACCATGCCCAACTTACATGGCGCTGGGGGATCAAACTCAGGTACTTGGCTAGGTGATCACTGAGCTATTCCTCCAGACCCACCCATTCTTTTGCCACTACTACCCTTTGGTCTGGATTCTCCCTTGATCTGGGTCACTGAGCTTCAGAAGTAGTAGCAAGTCCCAGTTCCTTTGCTGTCCTCTCTTGGAGCTCCCATGAGGCAGGTCCTCTAGGGTCTTCATAAGCTGCAGAAGGACTAAATTCTACCATGTGGCATCACCCTAACCACCAAACCCCTTGTTGGTAACCTCAGCTCCTAGCATTAGGGATGTTCTCTAGATCTTTTTCCTTGGGTTGCACAAGCTTCCTTCTTCATGAGCACTAGTGTGTATGTCAAGGAAATAGCGTGTGTTGCTAAGAGTTTGGAGTGGCATGTGGCATGGCTGTTCAGTGACTGTGGACCTGCAAGCTTTGTATTTGTCACTCCCCATCCGGCCCTGTCAGCTGGTGTGAGCTGTCATTGGGCCAATGGCGGTGCCTCGGTTCTGCCCTGATCTGAGAAACCTGGGCTCCTGGGTGGCCTCACTGAGTGATAGCAGGATGTTTAGTGTCTTTTTACTCAACCGTGATCCTAAGATCTATTGAAGATAAAAATTAAACATTAGCTAGTATTTCTAAATGGTACTTTAATGTATAATATAATGTGAAATTTAAAACATTATAAAGATTGGCCAGTGCTGTGACTCACAGTATCTCATTCTATATTGGTAGCTCTGTTTATCCGTAGGTTTTCATGGCTTGTGTGGACTTCATGCACTCTGAACCAAACCCCAGACTTTCAGAAATAGCAATAGAATCCAAAATTTCTATAACCTTGCCAAAAATAAGATACAGATATCTGATCACTACATTTTTCCCCTTCTCAGTCAATGTCCCTCATGTTATTTTTACTGGATTTAACAAGCGTCTTCAAGAAATACCTATGACTTCAAAATGAATTGTCCAGGGGTCCTCCATCAGTACCCTGACTCCCTGTCTTTGAGAGATACCTTGCCCAGTGGAGGATGGGAAAAGAATGAGACAGACTCTAGGCCCTCCATCCCAGCTCTGCCCCAGGCAGTCATGAGATTCTTACACAAGTTATTTAGCCACTTTTTTTTTTTTTCTTTGAAAAAAGGGCCAGGTAACACCTGCCGTGCAGAAACACTTCAAGGCCTAAGAAGAGTAATGTCATAGGAAGGCAGAAGGAGGTTCTGGTATGTAGTGAGCACTTGATAAGTGTGTGCTGTCATTAGGATCCTTTCCACAAATAAAGGGTTTCTTTTTATTTACCTCAGTCTCTAAATCTTGTCTGGCATGATGACACACGTCTGTAATCCCAACGTTCAAGAGGATTTGCCGTGAGTTTGAGACCAGCTTGGGATACCTATGAGCTCAAGACAAGCCTGGACTTCAGAATGAGACCCTATCTTAAAGAAAAAAACCAAACCAAACCAAACACCTTGTATATCACCTTACTGTAATTAGCCTTCACCCATCACTATGTGTCTTCTCTCATAATTAACTAAATACAGAATGTGGAAGTTTAATCTCCATCATATTCTTGCTTTTTTGAGTAATGTGCTGTAAACATCATACAGTACATTCTCATGTGTTGCTCTGCTTATCTCCATATCACACTTGAGAGGCATTGTATGGAAAAAAAGATTGAAAATAGGTATGATATATTTTAGCCCTGTCTTTTCTGTGTGTCTCTGAATGCACAGAGGAGTGGGCGTGGAACTAATGGTGACTTGTGTGTGGTGGGCATTTACCCCTGTCACGTGCCTCTGCCTGTGACTGGGCAGTAGTTGGAGATTCATGGTATGTTCTCCATCGTAATTTACACTTGGGGCCATCTCCAAATCCCTTGCCTCTACTCTGTTTCCACCAAAATGTGCACATCCAAAGTTTTAATGCTGTTGAGCAGCTAGATGGCCTTTTTCCCCACCCTCCTCCCCAGGATCTCTCTCTATAGTGCAGTCTAATTCTAAACTCCCTATGTAGCTCAAGTGGGCTTCAAATTCACGCCAATCCTCCTGTCTCCGCCTCCCAAGTGCTGGGGTTACAGGCAAATACCACCATGCCCAGCTTATGTGGTGCTGTGGAATCAAATTCGGGGCCTTGTTCTTGCTAGGCAGGTGCTTTAACCACTGTGCTATTCTGAGAAGCCTGTTGTGGGTGTACTCAGTTACTCTCATGGGACTTACTCAGAACGGGCCCCATAATATAAATCTCTTTGTGGCGGCACCCATACAGGTATCCAGAGAGACAGGTAGGCATGCAGACAGGCTTTCTCTCTCTCTGCTGCTCACGCTTTTTGTCCTTGATCACCTTCTGCATCAGCTGTCCTCCAGTACAGGGAACTTCATCCCGCCAAGCTCCCTTCACACAGGTTTCTGGGTAGGTTCAGCCACAGATAAGGTTGGCAGAGACTGGAGGGAAGGATTTTTCCTCCCTCTGCCTCAGGTGGCCTCTCTGGCTGCAGTTGTTTCCTCTTTGTCTCTGGTTCTTAATGGATGACTCCAGATTCTGGGTCCTAATCGTGCCACTTCCTGTGTTCCTTCCATATCCTGGGGTGGTCATGGTTTTCTCTTATTGATTTTCTTTGTGTTGAGCCCCCTTCCTTACCCTATTTGGCTTCTCAAGTCTCCAGCACCTATTAATCAATTCCCTGTATTAAATTCCTTAAGTCTGGAGGACCTAGAGTATATTTTGTCTTCCCAACTAGCATCTTGGCCTACTCCCTTTGTCTCTCTCTTTCTCTATCTCAGTCTTACAGACACATACACACGCACGCACACACAGTAAACATGGTGAACTGAGAATCAAATGCTTTTGAGATCCTTGCAGATCCTCAGCAAAGGCTGCAGAGACCAGAAGCTCAGCATCTGGGTGGCACGTTGTCCTCCACAGAGCCTCGGCAGACCCGTAAGTCACTTGCTTTGTAATGCCCTTGAGATTACAGGCATATGGTACAGGTAGGGTGTTACCTCCTTCTCCCTGTTGCCAGTACTGGGCCATCGAGCTCTCCCCTTCCTCCATCTCACACATAGTGCACGAAGAAGCTGCAGAAGCCCGGGAGGTCCCGAGCCAGCTAGAGTCACTGTGTTGGGCACCAGCTTGTCCAAGTCTCCTGGATGGGAAACTTCTTTGAGTGAAGAAAACTCTACCATTTGGCAAGCAGCCGGACCTTGGATTCAGCTGAAGCAGCAAGTCAAGCTGTCAGGCTGCTGGAGCAATTTGAGTTGAACGAGTTGTTTAGCATCAAAAGGATCAAGAGCTAGGTAAATTTTTTTCTATGGAGAGTTGTAGACAAAAAATCACTTATTTTAGCTCTTTAAAGATTTGTTTTCATTTTTATATTTCTTAAACAGGAGTTAGGAGCATAGAACTATTCATAATAATAAGCACCACAAGTAACAAAAGCATGAGCCGTGTACTGACAGGCCACCAACAATGGAGAGATAGGAAGCAAGAGAAGGGAAGGTAGCGAAGGCGAGGAGAGAGGGAAAGTCGCCGGGCCCACAGATCTTAATGGAAAGGAAACAAAAAAAGGGTAGAAAAAGAGACGTCATTCATGGTCCAGTGCCCTCTCTCCTGGCCTTCCTGGATAATACAGCGAAAGGGGACATCTGTAGACTTCTTTGAAGCCATGATGCAGGTCCCCAGCAGACTTTTCTCTTGGTTGCTTTAGTTTAGTGTGGACATTCTTAGTGACTTAGCTTGCCCCTGTCTCAAAAACAAAAATGAAAAAGCCGTAGGTTGGGGGAGGGTCATGCTAGCTGGGGATGTAGCTCAGTGTGAAGTGTTGTTCTTTGAGACAGGATCTCTAGTCTGGTCCTGAACTATGTAGGTCATACTGGCCTCAAATTCATGGCGGTCTTCCTGCCTAAGCCTCCCATGTGCTGAAATAATAAGTGTATGCCATCACACTTGGGTAATTTTTTTCTTTTTTGAGACCTGTACTTGCTCTGTATCAAGGCTGGTTCTGAACTCATTATGTTAACAACAATTCTTCTGCCTCAGCTTCCCAAGTACTGGGATTATAGACATGTGCCACCACTCTCATCTTACATGATGCTGGGGAATTGAACTCAGCACCTTCTGCTTGTTAGTTTTTTAACCACTGTGCTATTCCTTCATCCTCTCCCACTCCCACCCACCTCACCCCCTATCCCCCCAGCTAATTCTTATGTGGTACTGGGTAATCGAACCCAAGGCCTTGCACACATTAAGCAAGTACTCTAACTACTGAAATACACCCATATCCCTAAAAGTTCTTTTTGGAAAAGATGTTCCCAAGGACAGAAGCACAGTGGTACTATGAACAGACACCAGGTGTTGAGGGAGAAGAGCCAGTTTCATGCACAGGTGCTGCATTTGCGCAGAAGTGTGGTATGTGGCACACATATGGTGATGGCAAGGGACAGGTGGGGCCTGGGGATGGGATGGACTCTCAGGGTAGTGACTCAGCGTCTACATAGAATGCCAACACTGAGAGCCACCCCCCAAGGCCTTCTTCCTGGGAGGGCAGCGGTTCCCATTGTCCCTTCATTTTCTAAGATCAAGTGACTTGCTGTTCCTGGGCCACAAGGATGGCTTGAGTTTTGTTCTTGATACCCATGAAAGGGTGCTCCCCAGTGGTGGGGCGATACCTTGGTCGCTGTCCCTTGGTTCACATACTCATAGTCCCAAGATAATAAAGGAAGACTTCCAGAGAAAAGGACTCATGGTGGTGCCAAGAAAGTAAGCCAGTCATGCAAGTTGCAACGGCTGAGAGGATCTAAGGACTCACTGTCACATCCTGCTACTGTCTTGGCACTGGCAAACAGCCAGATCCCATCTCCTCCCAACCCCCACCCATTCACCATTTTGTTGCAGAAAATTTACCATTGCCAGGCACTTTGCTAATCATTTTGTATACATCATTTTTAATCCTTAACCTTATTAGATGGATGTTAGTAATCCTCTTTTACAGATGATGATCCTGGGGCTCAGAGAGCTTACCTGACTTGCCCACAGCTACTCAGGAAAGGCTGAGCTAATGATTGTACTAAGCTTGTGTGATGCCAGAACCTACATGTAGAACCATGCTATGCAATGTGTCCCAGTGAGACTGGTACCTGCCTGGAGAAATTGGGCACATGTGCACTCAGCTCAGAGAAGAAAGGACAACCAGGGTATCTTAAGCTACCTAGCTCCACCCCACCGCTGTGGGCTAATGGCATGCTGGAAGGGGAGCAGTGTTTCATTTGACCTTTTGGCACTGTGATCTGTCTGCCTGTGGAGGAGTCCTTAGGCTACAGGGTTTTAGTGACTGGTGTGATACCTTTTGGACATCATTGCTGGCTAGAAGGTTACATTTTTTGCTTGAGTGCACACAGCTCTCCCCCAGCAGCCCCAGCTCCACACAGGGGGAGCCAGGGTATGAGGACCCCTGTATCCTCAGGAAATCGTGAGGCTACAGAGGCCCTCAGGATGTTTGCTAAGTGAATTAATGAATAGATGAGTGAATGAAGTCGATGACTTGTTTTGTGGTCAATCTTCAACAAATTTGGGCCCTTCTGAGCCTCAGTTGTCCTGTTTGCAAAATACCTGTATTGGGTCTAATGAATTCTGAGGGCCCTTTGTGCCTTAGAAACGTGCCAGCAGGGGAGGTGGGAGCGGGCCAGTGCCTGCAGAGTGTTCTCTCAGAACACCTGCCCCTTTGGAGCAGAGACCGGAGCTGGCAGGCTGGTGATGGATGCCGGGCTGGCGTGAAAAATTGAGGCCAAGGGCTGAGCTCCCCCTGCCAGGCGGCACGAGTGGTGTAGGGCAACCACCAGGGAACGTTATCGATGGCCCAGCACTGTGTTTGAGGGAATTAGCCTGTCCTCATATGTAATTATGAGGCATGGAATTATGCAAAGGGATGGGGCTGAATGGGAGGAAAAAGAGAAAGACTTTGTACCCAGTAGCAATAGTGAGTGAGCAGAGGAAGCCAAGCCATCCATCTCATCCACACCGCTTTTCTTGCTCTGCGGTTGGTGTCACCAGCAGGTGGCCTCTGTCAGAGGTTGGGGGGGGGGTGGCTGATAGACTGACATTGCATTCTGCCTTGGAGTTTGAAGCTTAGGGTCCCCCAAGGCCATGCAGTCTGTAAGGATCACCTCTTCTTTGGTCTTTTTCTGACTCAGAGTGCTTTGAACTTAGCCTTCACATCCAGCACAGTGCCTAGCAGACATTAGGCCCCCGACTACTATTTACTGAATGTATGAGTGTTAATAAAGATATGCATTATATGGCTCGTGAAGACAAGACTTTTTTGAACATTCTTCTTCAAATTTATTAGTGTATATGTGCGATGCACAATGGTTACAATGAACTGGAGAACTGTGCGTGCAAAAGTATCACACCCACTTCCCCTGCCCCAAGGCAAGGACTTTTGTTTTGCTTTGCTTTTGTTTTTGAGACAGAGTCTGGCTATATAGCCCAGGCGGGGCTTGAACTTGTGATTTTCCTCCCCCAGCCTCCTGAGAGTTAGGATTACAGATGTGTGCCACCACACACAACAAGGAGAAGGATTTTGGTCTTGTCTACTGCTTTGTCCCCAGCACCTAGAACAGTGTCTGGGATAGAATAGATGCTCAATAAGTTTGTGCTGAATGATTAGATAGCTTGAGGAAAGTAGATGCAAAAGTGCGAGACTGAGATGGGAGGGAACAATGTGGAATAGATAAAAAGAAGTCTGGGGTTGGGGTCAGGAGGCAGGAGCAGGATTCAACATGCTGTCAGCACAGCCTGCATAGAAACTGCCCTTGGACAGTGGCCTTGGGATCACCTCTCCTTTCTTCTGGTGCAGTACTTCTCGAAGTATGGTCCACAGACTACCAGCTCTGAGTCTCCTGGAGTGTCCAAAGTTCTCCCCACTGCATCAAATTATTTTTTGCTTTTTTTTAACCATTGAACCTAGGGACCTGTATGTTAGGGAGTTTTCAAGAGATTTTTTGACTTGTATTAAATTGTGAGTCAGGCTATGGCTTATCACCTCAGATTACAGATGCTTGGGAGATTCCCTGTCTTTCTCTATTCTAGACTAGTCCTAGAAAAACATGGCAGCTGCCACTTACTAAGGACATAGATGCATTATGTAGACCTCCCAACAGTCCTTTGAGATGTAGACATCACTATTCCTTTATAGACAAGGAACTGAGGCTCTGACAAGTTGATTAACTTGCCTGAGTCACACATCTAGAAGATTGCAGGGTCAGGACCAAAGTCTGGGCTTGTACACATTACACCATCCTGCTTCACAGGATTCCCTCTGTGTTCCTCTTGGGTGTTCCCCTTTGTGCCTAACCTAGTCCCTTTTTTTTTTTTTTTGTCCTCAGGGCCCAGTTTCTTGTCCTGACCTCAGGTAGAAGAGACCTGTGACTTGCATTCACAGTGATCATGTTTTATTTTCTATTTTGTTGTTTGCAGTGCTGGAGATTAAACCCATTGATCTGGTAGGCAAGCGCTCTACTAGCAAGCTATATCCCAGCCTCCAGCCTGTGTTTTGATTGAAATGCATGAAGCAGAGGGGGCAGCCCCTCTTGGGCAATCAGTTTGTTTTTATTAAAGACCTTCGTGCCAGGCTCAGGGCCTGGAGGCACATCCTGCTGAAGCCTGGGGTGTCTGATGGCAGCAGGGAGAGGTCCTGTAGGCAGCAGCTCTGACCCTGCCCATCCAGCTCCCCACACCTCACCCCCAGCTTCACATAGCAGCAGCTGTCACCTGCTCGGCAGATGGGCTGACTGGCAGTACCTCTCCCTGGGCTGTACCCAGATTGGCTTGGCTGTGCCCTGGCTGCCCCTGAGCTATGGCCATCTGTGCCCGAGAGAGACCCAACACCAGAAAAGGACAGACGGGCCCTCACAGCCCCTCCAGGTGGTGGGGAGAGAGCTTAGGAGCTCTTGGTGCCCACACCTGCCATGCCCAGACAGGGCCCCAGAGGACCAGCACATAGGCCGGGCAGGGGCACCTCACCTGCCCCTCGTTAGGGCTTTAAAGTCCTTTCCAAGGCTGAAACGCCACTCACTTGGCCAAGATCTGCAGCCCAGCCACACTGCTCAGTCGTTCTTCCTGCCGCTTTTCTCTGCATCAGCAAAATACCCCGAGTCTCCAAGGCAATCCCTCTACCAGGGGCTGAACTCTGGTTCCGCTGGCCCTTCCTTCTGGGCTTATTCTCATAGCTGATTGAGCTCATTGCCTTTTTAATAGGAGAAGCAGAGCCGCACTGAAAAGTTTTCCTTAAAATGAAGCCCAAGGGCAGAAGAACTCAGAGGTAGAGTGTGTGCAGATTCTGCAGCTCTTGCAGGGGAGAAGGGTGGGAGGGGAGCGGTCTTCCAGGAGGGGACAGCAAGACCAGGACGTTCCCTTTTGTGCCTGTGCTGAGGAGCCTGCCACAGATTTGGTATTTCATACATGGAAGGAGGAGGGGCACTGTCACCTCTCTCCTTGGGTGGGAGGACCCTCATTCAGAGAGAGATGGGTTGGTTGAGTCCCCTGAATGTGAAGGCAGTTCTTCAGCGCAGAGGAGTCTCGGCCAGAGCCCCCGGGGGTCAGAAAACTGAGAAGTGCCCCAGTTCAGCAAACATTTAAGTTCATTCAGGCTGTGCCCCAGCTTTTAGGAGAGAAAAATCAGCTTCCACTCTGCCTACCTACTCCTCCCAAGGTGCCAGCAGCAGGGTCCACAGGCTAGTATCTGTCCTGAATGGGAAGGGTTGACACATTCCCAGGGAACATGGCCACCCCTTTCTGAAAGCATTTAGCTGCACATTTCCCTGGGAAATGAGGACTTTCAGGGGAAAAAAAACTAACAACAACAAAAAAAATCCGACCACTGCATTGCAGTGCCTCTGAGATTGGTGCAGGCTGCCCGGCTGCTGCAGTTTGAGGCACACACACCACGCACACTCACCCGCCTGCACCTTAGACCCAGCACCTCCTTGTCTCTCTGGCAGATACTGTCATAGCCCTAGCCCCAGAGGTGGGGGAATGGGGCTCTAACTCTTGTGTCTCCAGCTTGGGCTGGCTCAGAGCAGGATTCTAGAGGCAGCAGCAAGGCAAAGGTGGGGATTACTGGGAGAGCAGAGGACAGGACAGCCAGACCAGTAGGCCGGCTTCCTGCTGTGTCCTCTGCCTCTGCCACAGCACCGGTTCCTGCCATCATCCAGGGCACCTTCAGCTGAAAACCACATGTCCCCGTTGTTAACACCAGCTGGTGTGTGAAGCTTTCCCCACTTTCTCTTCTTTCTCTCCAAGAAAGGGGCCTTTGCTGTCCATCTCCCTCTGGACTCACAGACTTAGATCCATGGGATATCAGAGCTGAATGGGTCTGAGGAGATCATCTAGGCCAATCCTTTTATTTTAACAAGGAACCTGAGACCAAGACAAAGTGAGCAGGCCAGGGTCACCCAGTGAGCAGGGGTCAGAGGTGGGGCAGAAGGGCTGGGAATGTGCTGAGCAAAATGTAATGGAAGGACTCTCAGCAGGGCTCTGGTGACTTTCCTCCTGATTGATTAATGGAGTTATTGATTAGCTGTTTAGGGCAGCTTCGGAGAAGATTCAGGATCAGCGTTAAATCCCCTTCCCACATGTGCCTTGCACTTCCTTGGTAGAAGCCTGGCCCGTGGCAGGCCTCTGCCCTGTGTCTAAGAATCCCAAAACCCAAATGCCAGTTTCAGCCTAGTTTCCAAAGCTTATCAAAGGAAAGGAAGGGTTCCCCTTTGTGTTCCCCATTTGTGGACTGGAGTGCCAGCCTTAGGGGAAAAGGGAAGCCCAGTGGGGACTACCTCTGTCTTTCATCCTGGCAACCAGACACCCAAGCCCAGCTGACAGCATGCCAGCAAGAGTCAAGAGAGGGGGAAGTTCAGTGACCACTCCGCCACCATTTCCAGTCCACAGAGCTGCCTGCTTGCTCTTCCCCCAGAGCCTGTGGCACACTGTCCCTGCAAGCCTTGCTTCCTAGCACTGGAGCAGCCGGTGCAGCACTGTCCTGGATCCTGACTCCACCTCTTGGAGAAGTGGCTCCAGGTTTGTGGGAGGAAAGAGTATTGTGGGTGGGAAAAGGATTCCAGGCCACCTCTCGCAAAGGCTGCCCTTGGGCCTCTTCTTGTGGGCTTCCCTAGAAACCATGGACATGTGGCTTTATGTGGGTATGTTTAGACTGGTTTGCCCAAATTTAGACCTGACAAAAAGACTCTGGTCCATTGACCATGTTGAAGGTGGGCCAGCCTCAGCCTGATCTTGAGCAACTGGCTCATGTTTGGGATATGTTATGCTTCTCTCCGTGTCCCATTTTAAAGATCCAGGGAAGGTGAGCCTTGCCCAGAAGAATTTGGCCGGAATGGTGGAAGTGATGGGAATCACTGAACAGGACAGTGGAGCCCAGGGAAGTCACAGTGGCTGCTTCTAGAGAGCTGGAGAATGGCCACATCTTGTGAAGAGCTGGACTGTCTGGCAGTGGAAGCCATAGGGAGATAGATTCTAGTTCTGAAGGAAATCCATTCTAACTCTTAAGATATCCAGACAATGGGAAGAACTGCCCTATGATGTTGAGGGTTGCCTATTGCTGGGAGGTTCAAGCAGCAGTTGTTCAGAGATTCTTGTGGGAGTAGGAGGTGGGGGTTGGGGAAAGCTAGTGGGAAGGAGCCTACTTAGAAGTCCTACTTGGGGCCTGTGTTGAACCCCTGACGTATGTGTGGTATATCTACCATGTGACATATGGTATGGCTCATTGAAGCGTCATGCTATCCCTGCTCATAATGGTGTTATTTTCTATTTATTTATTTTTTTTTTTTGAGACTTAGGTTAAAAGCAAGGTTTTCTCTTTGGAAAGCAGCAGCTGGGACGGGACCCCAAGGCTGTGTGGACCCTGATTCCTCCATTTTATATTTAACAACTCCTGGTGCTTGGCCTCAGGCTCACAGGGTCCTAGGGCTCATCAGAGGAGCCAATTGACCATGCAGACTTGTACCATTCCTGCTCTGGGTCCAGAATAAAACAGCAGCAAGACCAAGGACAAGAAGTGAAACTGTTGGAGCTGAGGATCTGGAGGCCCCCAGGGACTTATTTGCCAGCCTCTGGGTTAGCCTGACCAGGCTGCTGCTCCACAACTCACTGTTGTGAGTAGGGTGTGTGCGTGTTCCTAAGCCCATGTGTCCTACCTGTGCCACACACTCCCTCACCCCAGCATCACTGATGACACTGGTCAGATGCTTTCTGTAGGGGCGGCAGCAGCTTCTCTTGCAGTGTTCCCTCCCAGCCATAGAAGCCTGCTCCCTAGCCCCAGGCATGGGTCGTCAGCCTGACCCCAGGTACGCATTGGGGTAGGGGTGGGCTGGACATAGTCAGGGCCTCTCTGCCCTCAACTTTGTTAGACTTTGGTACAGTACCATGCACACCTTCCCTTCCCCCTCCTACTCACCCCCCATGCTCGTTCACTCTTCTCTTCTGTGTTGTCAGAGCATAAGGCAGTAGTTTAGGAGTTGCTCTTCAGGCCACTTCTTGCTTCTCATACCCATCCACTCTCAAGCCAGCTGCTTTTGCTCTTCTGCCTCAAACCTTCCTCTTTGCTTCTCCCCCAGCAGGCTGGTATTGTCGTTAGGCATCTCTCTTGGCTGGATTATGATGAAGCTGGTCATTGCCTGAAATAAACTCCTCCCCTAACCCTGCCAAGTTCATTTCTGCCTTCAGGTCAGTTCAAGTATTACTTCCTCCCGGAAGCCATCTTTGATATCCCTGAGAAGTCTGCATCCCTTTTCTGTATACAGCTCTCTCCCATATTCCTTTGCATTACTCGTAGCATAGATCGTGTGTGTGCGTGTGTGTGCACATGCCTTTGACTAATGTCATCTCTCCAGGTAGCCTGAACACCCCATGAGGACACAAGCTTGTTGGCTTTTACTCATTGTTGACTTCCTGATGCTGAGAACAGCATTTACCATAGGAAATTAGCCAGAGGTTGTTGGACGGATGACTAATGTCAGGGGGAGAGTAGAGTCAGGCTTTGTGCTGGATAGAGAACCTGGTGGAGGAGTGTGGGAGTAGAGTTCAGGCACAAAGCTGGTGAATGCCGAGTGGCCGGGCAGGCACTGCAGGCCTGGCAGGAAGCTAGTGCTTCGGAGAGGGCAGGCAGCAGAGTGGCCATAGAGAATGCACCTTCTTTGGATCATGTGACTGTGAAAATATTCGTCGTTGGGAGCAATTAATTAAGTTAATTAGCACATCCATTTAAGCAACAGCTAAAGAAACGGGGCCGGAGGACCATTTCAGGAGAGATACTCAATTATTTGCACCAATGTCGCCCTCATTTCCCTGGAAGATCGGCTGTGATTGGGTGAGGGAAGAAGCTCAAATATCAATTAATTTCCCCTGTTTGGGGTCTTGAGTGGGTGGGGATAAAAGGATTGGAGGAACAAAGCTGGCTGAAAGCAGCCTGTCAGGGTGCAAAAGCCCCAGTGGTAGCCCCAGTGGCTACCATAATGCTTTGCCTTGATCCTTCTGATACAGACAGGATATCACCCAGAGAAAGGATAACTCACGGGAGGTCACATAGCAAGACAGCTCAAGATAGGATAGCTCAAGAGCCCAGGTTCCCAGCATCCTATACCAGGACCTCCTCTTCAGGTGGAGAATAGACAAGGTGCCAGTGATCATTGTGATGCACAGAGCCCCAGGAAGTGGTGGTGACAAGGTGACATGGCTCATCCAGAACTGCACGGGACTGAGGTGCCTTCCCCTCCCTTCTAGGACTCCAACACTGTGTATTTCCCTGTCTGGGAAACGAAGCCAGTATTTGTCTCTGTGACAGTCTGTGGGTGCACAGATTCTAGTCTCTTTCTGACCCCCAAACAGGGATGAGTTATGACTGATGAAGCACATACCGCGTGCCCAGTCTGTGCTGGGTGCTGGGGTGGGGCAGTAACTGCAAAGGACAGACTCTGATGGCATCAGAAAGGCCATCGAGAAGAGCATAGGGTGGTGTGTAAGGGTATCTATACGGTGTCTCTGAGAGGCCAGGCAGCAGGGACTGGGGTGTCGGGGGAGGGTGGTGGAGTGAATGGGCTTTGAGGAGGACCTACAACTCTGGATACTTACATGAGTTGCGGGGAAACAGAGGGGCTGGAAGGTTTGGGAGGATCAATACTGGGAGCTGAGACATAGAAGCTGGGATGACCAATTGGGGCCATTCAGGGAAGGACTGTGACAGAGAGTACCATGTTGGTTAGGTACACCTGGGAAAAGCGATGCTCAAGATTTGCAGTTAGAATAAAGGCACTGAGATGTCAAAATGTACGTACAAAAATGGGGAAAGATGGCCTTGGGGCAGAGTATATTTTTCATTGGTTGCTGAATGGGGGAAATTACCTGGGGGCAGGGTTAGAGAATCCAAACTCTAGGGAGGGGCCAGGTAGGAAGAAAATCAAGTGCTCAGGGGCCAACTGGAGCTTCAAGCCCTGTGCCTTATGTGTGTTGGCTTAGGTAACCTGGCAACAGAGACTCCCTGTGAAAAGGAAGCTGGAACTCAGAGAGTATAAGTCACTAATTGAAGTCGCACAGATCACACAAGGCAGAGCCACATTTCCAAGTGGGAGTTTGAAGCCATTGCTCTTTCCATCAAAGCTGCCATTCTCCCCCTTGGCCCCACAGAGGACGGGCACTTGGGCGCCTCTCAGGCTACTTGGAATCTCGGCGAGATGGGACTGGACATTTTTCTTTTAAGCTGCTGGGGTGCCTGTGACACACAGAGAAATTGGAACCATCTCCCTGAAGCCAGCTGCCTCCTGCTCAGGCCTGTGGTCTCCTGCCTTGTCATCAAAGGAAACTGCCTCCTGTCACCATGCACTAGATCCATTGTTGTGTGGGAATCAGGAGGCAGGGAAGAAAAATGATGTATTAAAGTTGATGTGGGCCAGGTCTAGTGGCACAGGCTTATGATTCCAGCTCTCTAGGAGGCTGAGGCAGGAAGGTCACAAGTTTAAGTCCAGCCTGGGCAACTTAGTGATATCCTGTCTCAAATTAAAACAAAATAATAATAAGCTGGGGATGTAGCTCAGTATGAAGGTCCCAGTCTCTATGCCCAGAATCACCATCACTCTCCTCCAAAAAAAAAAAAAAAAAAAATGATCTGGGATAAGTCTCCTGCAGAAAGGCAGGAACAAGGAATAAGGATTCAAGGGAGAAGCAAGAAAGGAAACCATAGGGGATCTGTGTGATGGATCCTTAGAGAGCACTGTCCTGTCACCCTGTGGTGCCCCTTTTGCCTTCACCATGACCATTGACAGCTGCCTCTTCTCTGCAAGGTGCCACCTTTGAGGTGCCCTCATTCAAGACACAGGGATAGGGTTGTCCTCTCAGCAGATACACCCATGACTTCTCAGCTCCTTCCCCAGCCACTGTCTCTCTGCTGAAGGAACAACTGTTCTAAAGGCAGTCTCAGTTGAACAGTTTGTGACGAATGCCATTTCAGACCTATGTGACCTAATTTGTTTCACACCTTATTTAAAAATGTACCCCAACATCCAGTTCTCTAAAATGGGTAAAACAGTACCTGATTGGAAACTTATTCCTGAAAGCCTTAGGAGAAAGGAAGGAGATTGTTCAGGAGCACCGTGTGGCCTCTTAGATTGAGGTAGTGCCTAGGGGTGACAGGAACTGCTGAGGTGGCCTGAGACCTACAGGCAGCGCTGGAGGTCACTGGTCTGGAACTGAATCTTACCACTGCCCTGTGTTGGGTTATTACCACCTGCAATTCATGAGTCAGGAGCACCAAAGGCACTTCTTTACAAACCTTCCTGAACTCCAGACTCACATTTTGGAGTGTCTGCTGCACATTTTCTCCTGAGTTTGGTGGCTCCCGTACCAGATGAACAACCCATGCCCTCCCCGTGTGTATTCTCTTGATTTACAAGGTCTGCATCCTTCCAGTGACACTTTGACTCCCATTTCTCTGTTGTTCCCCGCTTGCGATTACTCACTCTGCACAGAAACTTCAAGACCTGCAGTCTCCCTCCTTTCTACTCCGACTGTTCCTTGCAGACCAGACACACCGTCTTCCTCTTTATGCAACACCAGCTCCTTCTCTGTATAGGGTGCCCTCGCTACTTCCCGATTAGCCCTTCCGACAGCCAACAGCCATCCACAGCCCTGTTGCCCAAAGCTGGTCCGCAAGTTCAGGCCGGCATGTCTTCCAGCTCCGTTCGTGGCCACTGCTCTCTACCCTACCTGTTCCCTCCTGTATCTGCGCTTGAGCTCTCCGCCCCTTTCCTTGATGTTCAGTCTAGGAGGGTAATTTGAGTCTCCATAAGAGGCCATCTTCTCTAGGGCTGGAGGAGTAGCACAGCAGCCTAGAGTGCTTGCCTTGTAAACACAAGACCCTCGGTTCAATTCCCCAGCACCACATAAACTGGGCATGGTGGCATACACCAATTCAGGAGCACCCTGGACTACAGAGTAAAACCCTGCCTCAGAAACAAAACAGAAAAAAGAAGCCATCTTCTCTGGAAGTTTTTTCAGACTTGTCCCCAGTGGGGCTCCAAATGCCTTTATCCCTTGGTTTGATGCACAACCGCTGTAGTCCATTTACCTCATGCTGCAAAATAATCTGGCGTGCACTTAACACACGCACGCACGCACGCACGCACGCACGCACGCACTGCATGTGCCTTTTATATATGGTCCTAACCAGTAGATGGCGACAGAACTCTCACCGTGTGCCAGCACATGGCCCCTCCAAGTCAGCTCAGGCAGGCTAGGAGCTCAGGTGGGTAGGCTTACTTGGAGCTGCAGGCTTACTCAAGTAGACTTCCTCTCAGGACAGTGACCACCCACAGCCCACGGTTGTGGAAGGTGTCTAAGTTACTTTTTCCTTGCTGTTACTCAATACCTGACATCCACAAATTTAGGAAAGGAAAAGTTTATATTAGCTCACAGTTTCAGAAGGTCACAAGTCCTTTCAGGGGTGGCCGGCAGCAATGGAAGTACACGTCAGAGGCAGAGGTGGAGGCAGCTTCTCAAGACATCACAAACAGGAAGGCAGATTGAGACCAGTCGAGACTAGTAGTCCAAGGAAGGCAGGAAGCAGGTTATATATCCTTCCAGGTCTCCTCCCTGTGATCAGCCCCTCTTTGATCCAGGTGTGGAAGGTGTGGTAAACCTTCCCTACACGCTGTTAATCCACCCCTCCAGTCTAGGCCCTGATCTCCCAACAGCACATGGTTCCATAGACAATCTATAACCTTCAAATACATGAGACTTTTGGGGAACATTCCAGATCCAAACCACAATAGAAGGTTACTGGCATCTTGAATTCTCTGGAAGGATCTTCTGGAAGATCCTATCCTTTGTAGATAGCACTTATGCCTGGCCTCAGTCTACACAGAACTAGGACACACTACCCATGCCAGAAAGAGCCGTCTTTGGAGAGCTGGAGCCCTCTGTCCTCGTGGGTGGGGAGAACTGGAGCTGGGTTCACAGCTGCCTGGAAGAGACTGAAATTAGCCATGGAATCTCAGGTACCCTCACTCCCAGGGGCTGGAGGGGTCTTAGAGCTCCTTGAATCCTGGTTCTGGTCCTCCCTAGCTGTGTGGACTGGAGCAAGTCAATTGCTTGTTTTGAGCCTCAGTTCTCTCGGCTGTGTCATGAGGACAAACACTAATTTCTTAGGGTGGTTATAAGTTTTAGGGAGGAGCCAGACGTCTGCAGTCTGCAGTGTGGTTTATGGCTAATGAAGGAGTGTGCTTAAGTGTGACTGGCGGGACACAGAGCAGGTGGGTGGAGTGTGGCCCATTTTCATCACTTCCTAGCTGTGCGTCCTTGGGCACATCACTTTACCTCTGACTCCCTCAATTTTCCCAGCTGTAAAACAAGAATAAGAATAATTCTCTGGCCTAGAGCTATTGTATTAAGTAAACAAATTGTGTTAAGCATTTGAAAAAGTGGCTGGCACAGTATTCATATGCGTTCCCTGTCATCGTTAATAGCATGATCTCAACACCTGAGTCTCATTAGCCTTAAGCACCTCTTTGCCTTGTGGGAAACCTGGTTTCCAACAAAGCTAATTCTCCAAACATAGGTTCTGGGAGCCCCTTCAACCTAACTTATGTCCCCTCGTGTGGTCTGAGATGCCACTTGCTGCTGGTTTCATTGTTCTGGTTCCACTACTGTCCCAAGTTGCTCTGAGTGGCTCCTGCTGACTTGACCACCTCCAGCACAGCTTCTGCAGCTCAGCAGCCTGGTTTGGAGGGAACTGGCAGTCCCTGCTGAGTGAGGTGATGGTGAAGGGGCAGGGTCTCACAGCAGGCTGCTATGCAGTGTGGATTCAGTGAACTAGCTCTTGAAACAGCCTTTCTGCTCCAAGCTTGGCCAGGGTCGCTGGGTCCCTACTCAAACTGGAGGTTCTCTTGCCCTGACCTCCCAGCCCTGTTGTAAAGTCTGGTTTGTTTTGTCAGTTGTATTCTTTCCTTTTGGGTAATAGTTTCTGTATCGAGGACTCCTAGTTAACGATTGCCTGCGGCATCTCTGTGTGTCTGGACCTAGTTAGTTGTTCAGTTTGTTATCCCAGGGTACTATACTTTTGCCCCCATGTAAATGCATAGCCCAGAAGAAGGGTTTTATGCACTGGCTAATGCAGGTCCATGCTTCATGATAATGGAAATTAAAATTGAGGCAATCATCATAAATTTATAGGAAAGTTTTAATTGGAAAGGAAGAAAATGAGGGAGGGAGCACAGTTCTGACAAAAATCGAGTTGGTTTCTTAACAAAGGAAAGTAAGAGAAAATAGGGAAGGGACTTGAGGCTGAGGAGCCAGTTGGGGACACCATCCAGACAAAGAACGTAAGACTGGCTTGGTAACAAAAAGGGTGGGACCAGCTTTATGGGTTTTTGTAATAGGATGGGGAATGGTTGGTCATTAAATCAGTTCTGGTGCTGTAGTTCCGAGGGAGTCCCTCTGGCTGAAAGGACCTTTTGGTCCCCACGAGCTGACCATTCCTGTTTGTGGAAGCAGTCTTGGTCCCTGTCATGGAGTCATTGCTTCTGCTTTAGGAGGGTGACGACCTCATGGCGTGGTCTGCAAGGCTCTGCTTCTCCCGGAATCTGAGGTGACTGCAGGTTTTAGAAGAATGACTAGAGATTTCCAAGCATTGCTCAGCGGGTCTGGTACTGGACGTTATGAAAGCTGGCAACTGGAGGGCCCTGCAGACCCTATAAATTACTTTGTTACCCTTATCTTGGTGTCCTCAGTCTTAACAGGTGATGAGATAGGCTAGCATGCCTACTGGCAGAGCTGAACAGGAAT